>DWKA01001743.1:0-11803 GCA_018249155.1 Panoquina ocola ocola | reverse complement strand
TTTATCTTTTTCTCAACATTAAATTGAAAGAAAGGTAAGTTGATTTTCATATTTTTCAAATTATTTAAATTTATCTAACGTTATGAACTGAAACCACTGAAAGCCAATTAAATAAAAATATATGATCACATTTTACAACTTCTAATAAAACTTATTGAACTCTATTAAAACTTGTTGAACAAGATATCTTAGACACTGCTACTCAATTTGCAACTTAAATTTAATTTATATACCTACCTATCTATTTACTACGCTACACAAACATACATGATCTACTACAAATGTAATGTACTAATCAATCAACGATCTTATAAATGTGCGCGCCTGGACTGGCTAATTTATAGCCAATTGATTCTTTATGTAGTCGTACACATGAACTATTACTTAGTAAAAAAAATATATGTGCGCATATTTCATTGTAAAAAAAATTATTGCTTGTACTACAAGTGTTATTTTTACAAGAAATAAAACTGCTCTATACACGGTAACATTTGTAAGGTTATAGATATTGACATTTAACTTGGCAAGGTTTTGGCGTGACGGGAATAACACTTAAAGTGGCCAATCTAAAAGCAATCTTATTTCGGTGGACGCGGTGCGGGAGGCAAGGTTCATCCATCTGACGCACCAATCGCACGCTCGAATAAGCGTACGTCATACCCCGCGTCCCGCTTTACTCCGATCGAGACCCAAAAAACGACTTCTGCGCATTTAATGACTTACTAAGTTACGTGTAGGGTACTTACTAATTTAACGTTATGGAGCATGAATACAATCTACTTATATACCTACCTTACACTGAATCCTTTTTGATAAATGATAATTATTTCACTTGTGGTATGATTATTTAATAAACTGATTACTGCCCTGACACGTTTCAGTATACTTAAATATTTTATTTAGTAAGTAATAGAGAAATTGTACAACCTGATTAGATATCATAATTAATTCCGTGACCATTATGTACTCAGTATCAACTGCTGAGGCCATAATATAACTACAAACGCCGCTTAAGCAGCTTCGAAAAGCTTTTCGTAGTAGATAGGTACTACACAGAGCATAATAACGCAACGGAAATTATAATATCACAGACTGCTTTATACTATGTGCATCCGCTACTGAATGTCAGGTTAATACTGTAATATTTATAAAGATATTTCCATGTTATTAGGTATTTCGAGTTTTATATAACGTTAACATATCTATTACCGTCAATTTAATCTTGCTTTGGTTTAACTTATAGATATAAGCCGTAATAGGGAAGGTGTTTTAATTTATTCAGTACCATAACTTAGTAATCTACGTATTTAATTTAATACTTTAAGTCAGTATTAATGCAAAATATTTTATGAATATTCATGGAGTCTGAAATAGCAGGTGCTTCTGTTAAAGATCAGTTCCATGAGGTTTGTTTGACACGACACGCCATGTCACCCGATATAAAATAAAATAAAAATTCCATAAAAATATTTATTGTCTGCAACATTTATTGAACCTTTAAAAATTCCTAAATCAGTAACTATCCTTCTCCTCAGATAAATTAACTAAATTACTGAATTTTCCTACTCTATTTCCTGTCCCGTACTCAATCGGTCACGTATGTAAATTTATATTTTTACTTACTTTTCAATATTGATCGATTATGATGACCCACTTATATCTTTATTCGCTACTCACCGACTTCCAACTCTATTTAATTCTAGTAACGTAACAAAACACTTTAGGCCTTTAAATATCACGAATCATTGAAAGATGAGCGATAATTCAGTAGTGACTATTAAAAATTAATTAAATTGGTAGTAATATTCCAGTTATCTGATCCAGCCCACAATAGCACGACTCCCACTGCGCAGCTACAAACGCTCATAGCCCGTCTGCCTGCACCGAATCGTGATTTAACGTCGCTTTTGAATGACACTATCAGATTCAAGTAATGCGTAAACACCTTCATTCATTCCGATTGATTATCCGTAGATAACTCCGCTGTAGTGTCATTTCCGTTAGGTTTTATCGCCGATAGGCTACAGAGTTGATTAAATACTAAACATTTTACGCCTATACATCTGCTCTGTGTTTCATAATTTTATTACGTGACTAATATGACAATCGTAGAACATTTAACTCATTTATTCTGTGCCCGTTGTTTCATGCACATATAATCCATAAGTTAAATGAAAATTATATGAAATAGAAGATATGTTTTTCTTTACAAGATAAATACTAGTAGATAGCAACCTCCTAGATATACACCACTTGCTTTATGCCTCAACGGTTAACCTAAATAACAAAAATAAATACACAAGCAAAACCAATCAAAAATATTCGAGTGCCTTAGTCTATATCTAACAATCTTAATACGAAACTAATTTTATTGAATAAACGTTCTCTGCGGAGATATAGATATACCTGTACACAATTACAGTTAGTTAAATAAATTTCAAGTTTGACAATTTAAATCGGAAATATTTTTTTATCATTAATTTTCGATACTAGTGGCCGTGATCAATATTTTAAGGATAAAACCTGAAGGCCAAACAACCTAAAAGTACATTACCGTTGCCGTTGGAAAACAATTAAGATGACTATAAATCCTTCTGTGACACTCTGATAATATAATCAAATTAAGAATAGGATGGTCAATGACCTCGATTGACCTCAAATGTAAAAAAGTGTTCCTTGAAAAGTTTTGACAAAACCTTACCTCGTTGATGGCGCAGTCACTGATGTTCATAAGCGGTAAATACCATTACACTATCAGATATACTCGTCTTCTAGTAGACTTACTGCAGCAAAAAGCAAATAGTAGGTAGGTTATTTCGCTAATCCTACGGGAGATCACCTATTCTGTATTACTCAAAAATCAGTATCAGTATAGCATTATAAAGGTGCCTCGTATCTCTTGATCTTATTAGAATAAATCATAGGTAACAGCGCTTCTCATTTGGTCGACAATGAATCGTTGATGCCTAGTTACTGTGGAAGGCTGACCGCTTCCTCAGCTACGATCATAAAAAATACCTGTATGTCGATAAAATTACGAGTATCTTTGTTAATCGACACTTGCTATAGATTCCTTATTATATGTATAATACGCACATTTAGTATCTTTCTCTAATTCGTATCCAATTAATATCAATATTAATTTATAATTATATACAAAGAGTTTCATTATAAATATGGCAAAACCAACACAATACAAAATTTAAGGCATACTTATTTTAAATCAAGGCAAACGGTATTACAAAATATGCACAAAACTATTATATTTTTCACGCACTTTCGTTAATGTTGCAAAAAATCTAAATACAAAAACATAACATTAAATTAAATTGCATAGATAAATCAACAAAATTTGTAGTCCGAAAATTAATAGAAACATTTAAGAACCTAACTCATTTGTGTTGATACCTAAAGATCGACGTCGCAATCAAGTAGAGTTACGAGCGTACGACCTTACAACCTAGTTCACTAGATAAACTGATGTCAGACTGAAGTACTACCTTAAAATACTATCTCTAAAACATACAAATCACATATTAAAATAAACTCAAAACAGTGCCATTGAGATATCTACCTATGATATTCGCCTATTATCAATGGCATGTCCCAATACTTTCACGTGCGAAGTACGGCCTGTGCACCCCCTCTGCGCACGCGCCGAAGTATATAAGCGCGATCCCGCCCTCATTTCAAACAGACGCAAGTTGCACTTCAACATAGCGAGTCCTGGAGGATACTAATCTTCCAGTAGCGCTATAAATCGTTAAATTTTATATATTTTTTAAAAACTTTTCTTCTTTTACTTTCTGTGCTTTATCACTAATCACAAAATGAAATTCTTGGTGAGTACTCTTCTATTAAATGCTTTTTCTACTTCTTTAAGTTGCTTTTGGATTCTGTGAACGTGGAAAACTAAGGAGTTATGGTTCTGTTCCGTTTGTTCTGATAATCAAACAACGTAATTAAGTGTCGTAGATCGCCTAATAAAATGTAACTATTTAGATTTATGAACGGTGCGCCGGCAAAGCAGTGGTTTCAAGTTACGATAAGTTAATTTATAGTTGTTAATCTGATATGCAGAACCAGTTGGGCCGCACTTTGTTTTCAAACAGCGCCTTGCACTGCGCTGCAGGATATTTGACCTCAACAGCAAAGCATTAGTTAACTAATTTACAAATTAATCGCACTTACCAATCAAAAATCTAAAATAGATAGATGTGCGTAGAACTGAATTTGATTAACAGTTTCAAAAGTAGTGCATATTTTCACCATTTTGGGTTAAAATTGCAGCACTCGGGGTTTTCCTTGTGAGCGTTTATTGTAAGGTAACATTTTGGCTTAAAAATTCACAAGTGCGTAATACCAATTATAATAATTGGCAAGCAACACGCCAGGAAGGCGGTGCCGGTGCCGTGTCGAAAATTAAAAAGTTAAAGGTAACAGTTGCAGTGGACGCACGCGACTCGCGGGTACTTGGGCACCGGGTCATTGTCATTGCGATAGCTCAAATGGCTCGCTCTACTTCTTGCCTTACGTGTGAAATTCATTAAATTAACAATATGTTACATTTGCGACACGCATATTTTAATTGCTCATTGTAGACTCTAGTATTTTAACATAACACTTTTTAATAACACTGTTTGTAAGTATTCCGTAATTTTATGACGGCTTTTTCGTTATGTAGTACTATTGCACGTTTTTTATGCAGAATGAATACAAATTCATCTTGTAGCATAATTTTAGCACTTTGAACTGTGAAATTTATTTAATCATTGAAACGAATCTACAAAAGACGACGAGTTACTAGACGATACTTTAAATGAACCTTTCCAATGAAACTATCTCATAATATTAGCTTCGGTAATTAAAGAAATAAGCATCGTCTAAACGAGTACTACGTTGTTATTGTTCGACTGATAAATGTTTTATTATTATTACGACAAGGCGAGACGAATCAGAGCAAAAATAGAACTGCTTTGGTTTCATACGCGTGTCAATGTCACTGAAAGTTGACCAACAGCGGTGAATTCTGCAACAATAATTAATTAGATTGCAAGCTCAATGTTTAATTTATTTCAGTCTTTATACATATATATTAGGTACTATTTTACAGTGGCCTCCCAAGCAGATGATTCGCAACTCTTTTTTCATATTATAATTATTATTACGCACTTGATAGCTATTATAAAAAACCCTGATGTATACGCTGCTTTAAACAAAAAAAGGATAAAATATACATCGGTTTCATTAAATATAATAAAACAATAAGTAACAAATTAAAAATTGAAATACTTTGGTGAAGTTTCGTAGAAAAATCTCAGATAAAAAAGCTAAACTAGAAGGAAGAATGCTTTCGCTTATTAACAATACTGTTATCATCTCATAATACGTAGATAGTGATGCTTTACTCCACTCAGTCTCCACACTCCACTGCACCGTTTAATCAAACTTTAACATCATGTACATTCTGCGGCATTCTGATGTCATAATAATATGCTATCTTTATATCATATCACGTCACGCTCCACAACACTTGTGTAAGAACGTTCTCCAGTTTTATCAACTCTGATTACATTCGCAGTAAATCATATTCAAATATGTATATTCGGCTTTATTTCATTGGGTGTATTCGGTGTCCTATTGTCCCTATGATGCTAGGTATCCGTAGTAATTGATCACGATATTTTATTAGGTTATCAAATAAAGATAAGTTTACTCATATTTTAAGTAAAATACACGAAAAGCAGTAATTGTTTGCAATCAACCAAAGTGATGATTAAAATACCTGACGCATTATCGTAACGCGATGCGCATCCGTGCTACGACCGCGTAGCATCTCTACGAAACTTACATAATTGTACCGTTACAAGGCGATGATTCCCTAGTAAATGCAACGCAGTGTTAATTCTACCTGTACTATGTGAATTCATATTTTCATATTATTTTATTATTTACTGTCCCTTAAAAGTAAACAACATAGTCAACTAATACTTAATTCCGTTTAAAAATGATGTTACACACGTTTAAAAATGTGACCGTGGAATAGCACAGCTTATAAATAATGGAAATCAATTTATTGCTTTTTTACTTGACTTGCTCGTACCTCATTACGCTTTATCTGTACATTTTGTAGAGCACGACGAACTAGTTTATACGCTTATTTGTAAGCGAGGAACGGAAAAAACGTTACCGCAGCAATAGAACGCTACAATTTTCTTAAACTTCCGCAGTCTATAAATTGTACATGTTATATATTCTACGTACTATTTATAACACAGGTCATTACTCTACGTTTTACTCAATATTCGTCACCAAATTCGTAATAATACGAATTCCAATTGTTAAAACTAATTAAATAATTAAAATACTCACACTTGCAAGAGAAAGTAGGTACAAAACGTGCATGAATAAGTAAAATATCACTGTTATTAAATAAATTGTTCGGCTTAATCCATGACATTATTTATACCTCGTTTAAAGATCTGACCGTGATAAAATGCAGCTCCATCTTTAAAATTGGTTATAAAGATTTTGTCGATTAAGAAATGTCATT
The DNA here is from genome assembly GCA_018249155.1 of Panoquina ocola ocola. Classification (NCBI taxonomy): domain Eukaryota; kingdom Metazoa; phylum Arthropoda; class Insecta; order Lepidoptera; family Hesperiidae; genus Panoquina; species Panoquina ocola. Next base: position 5,250 of record DWKA01001743.1, on the reverse strand, counting down.
GTCGCAAAAAGCACTTAAAGGTAAAATAGCTGTCGCAAGTTACACCCACGATATCTCCGAATATAGTAAAGTGCACGCACACAGCCATCATCTATTAAATCCTCTCGATCGTATGATCCATTTATGCCCACAATGTCAACAAGACCGGTAGTCTATCTCTTCATGATCAGCTAGAAATTATTATTCACCTCATTGTTTCGTCAAACGTTCGCAATAAGGTTGTCAGTAAATACAAAACCTATCAACAAAGCGAGGCATACAAAATCAGCCAGTGACTTGAGTGATGGACTCCTGATTATCATCGTATTGTAACACGCTAGACGAATTGGTTGTTACACCGATAAAATCAAAGGTATGCATCAGTAAATCGGAAATTCTACCATCTTGAATGAATGTTTTGCGCTCCATTCAAAAGCGGACAATAGTTTGATCTTGGAAAGAAATTATTTATTTACGGCCTGATTAATCATGTACCTGCTGTAAACTAAATCTGTCTGAGATACAACAAACTCAAAGACAAAGAAATGATGTCAGATATCAAGGTCACGGAATTTGCTGATGTTAAATAAAACTTAATATAAGAGGCAGCTATTGTATTTACAATGGTGCAGTCCACACACATCGATCATAAATAGAGTGTCGCAGCACCCCTTAAGGTTCAGGTTCAGCTAGCAGGCACACCTACCGGATCACGGCTCGGTGTCGCTCGCCTCGCCACTCACTGCTTTTTGTCTGCATTCCATCGCTGTTCGATTTAGAAGGGCAAACCTACGCACCGCCCTGCACTTATCGATATCCCAATTATCTAGACCTAATTATACCGCCCACCACTATCCAAGAATTAGTAAGTACGAACAACAAATCGAACAAAAACTATAATTTTCTCGGTAATGTAACAGAATAATGTACCGATTAAAATCTAGCTACGAATAAAAGGGAATGTCGCAAAATTGTTTGTCCGGTTTTGCGGTTGTTTTTTAATTAAATTTTGTGTGCCTTTGTAACGCAGTAAGTTACTGGTATACAAAGGAAATTCGTGTCACTCAAAATGCCAGTCATACAATTGGTCATGCGAGTATCAATACATCTATACTGACATAAAATTACTGTACAAGTCAATTAAAGGGAAATTAAAAACTGTGTGCAAATGTCAAATTGACATGCGAGGGTAACCAGTCGCTGTATGTGACTGTGGGCAGGTCCGGAAGGCTGGCTTCCTGCTCCGCGACCTTCAACCACTCTTCAAACCTTGATACCATTCACTTAATGCGCTTACTTGCTTTTATTTGGAACTAGTTATGATCGGTGACTTTACCGCAACTTATGCGTGTGATTCAATCGTATCATTGTTTGGCAACTTCAACATTTTCACTTTTCAATTCCCTGTAGCTAATGGATAACGGTTATTAAAAAACAGTCATATAACTTGAATGCTTCTGGTATGAGTTTTCTACATCAATTATATTAAATAGTGATCCGGGGAGACATGCTCTATACATTAATACTAGCACTACAAACCGTGAACGGTGTTAAACAAGGGCAAGCTACATAAATATTCTCGAGGCAATCCGTTGATTTTATCGCTAATTTTGTAACATTACGAGACCTCTCGACTATCTTAATATTTTCGTGTAATAAGGACATCAGTGTAGGGCAGTCGAAAGTTGTAGAAAATCCAAGATTACCGGAGTCATTACTAAAGAAGAGTCTGATTAAACCGTACACAGTGTTGACAACCTTATCTGTCTATCAATCTAATATTTATAATATAGGACATGCACTCTACTTTATGTTCAATGGGTCACGAAAGGTCTAAGTTAAAACAGTTTCAAATCTTATCTAAAAATCTAAATATCCGTAAATAATCGGTTTGATGCACGCAACAAATCGTCACTGCTTTATATTCTTCTGCATGCAATCAAAGTGATTGGTATAAATTGAGCTATTAGCTTCTTAATTTTGGAATGTAAGTGACGTTAAAATGTTGAGTGTAAGTACATTAGACAGGGTGCAAGAGGGCGTAGACTTTACCAATCTTCAAGAGGCTTGTCTATTTGATTATTGACTATGGCAAATACTTTAAAAACCCCCAGCACAAAGATCCATAATTTATTTGAATGTCACGATCGCACCTAAAGCAAAATATGTATTATTAACGACCGCATTTCGCGTACAAATCTCAGTAGAGTAATCGTATCGAGGCGCTGGGTCACCGCTATAATATTAGAATTAGGCCTCAACCGACCACAAGCCATGACATCATTACGTGATTCCGAACTCGGGCTGGCCGCAAATTCCATACTTATGCACTCATCTCATTAAATTTTCATCAATTTTATTACGCTCTGAATACCGCTCGGATGCAACGACAGTAAACCTTCAATACCGTTTGAAAGTCAATAGCTACTTACCATTTGATCGATATCCTTATGTATACCAAGGGCTTTTTTGTGATCACTTGTAGATAATTAGTTTAATGGAATGCGGCACGAAGCGTGCGGCTTGCTCTTATTTTGCACTTGGATGTTTATGGATTAGATACCTACTCAAAAATATAAATAACGTTAATACTTAATGGAATTTTAACCCATCCTTAAATGAGTACGGGTTACACATATCGCATTAAGCCTAATTTTAGGGTTCCTTGCATTGTTTTTAAAATTTTTAAATCCCTTTCAAGAAATAGACAGAATTTTAAACAAATTTAACGAACAACGATCATAATTTAACATGACTGTGTCGCGTAGAGACATTGAAGAGATACTAGAGATAGAGTACAATTAAAATATGATAAGAAATTTAGCTTAAAAACTCTAAAACAACTCTCCACCGCGGTATTTATAACGACTACAAAAGATTTATAACCCAGATAAATGACAGAAACAATCATAAATCCAAAGTTATTCCCGAGGCGATCTATGTTTGTGTCCAATTGTCGTGATTTAATACGACGCAGATAAACGGCTCGTGGGGCAGCACCTGATCTAAAGGAGGGCGACTTATCGCCTACAAATAGAATTACGAAAATATGTTTACAACGACAAACCCTAGATATTGGTAATCAGACTGCCCTGAACTAGTGCGCAACGGGCAATTAGACGCTGCGCCGGCGATACTTTTGAATATTATATCGTTAATGAACGGCATAACAAGTTTCAGGTACTAAAGCTCGAGGTCAACTACAATACAATAGTTGATTGCCGTATAGAGAATTTTACGCATAAAATATTTTAATAATAGCTTATGTAAGTAATAACTCAACTGATAACACGGTTTGTTCGCAGGTGGTCGTATCTTGCTTAGCGCTCGCGAGCGGAGCCCGCGCCTCCGGCTGGGTGGGCCCTCCGGCCAACATCGCGCTGTCCCAGGACGGCCGCAACATCCTCGACACCCCCGAGGTAGCCCAGGCGCGCGCCGCCCACCTCTCCGCCCTCCAACAAGCGTCTCAGAACAACCCCAACCCCCACGACGACGGCTCCTACAACCCGCAGTGGGACAATGAGGAGTACTGGCAGCGCGCCGAGCAGCCCAGATGGAACGGTGCCCCCGCTCACAACCAGTGGAACGCCGCTCCCGCTCACAACCAGTGGAACGCCGCTCCCGCTCACAACCAGTGGAACGGAGCTCCCGCCGCACCCGCCTGGAACGCCGCCGGCCCCGCCCCCGCCCCCGTCGCCGAGACCCCTGAGGTAGCGCAGGCCCGCGCCGCTCACCTCGCCGCCCTCTCCGCCGCCAAGTCCTCCGCCCCCGCTCAGTCATGGAATGAGGGACAGTGGAACAACAACGACGACGGTCAATGGCACGGTGATAACCAGAACCAGTGGAACGCCCCCGCTCAAAACCAGTGGAACGGTGCTCCCTCATGGCAGGCCGGTAACCACCAGCCCGCCCAGATCAGGCTGGCTCACGACGGCAGCGGCATCCTGGACACCCCTGAGGTCGCCGCCGCGCGCGCCGCCCACCTCGCCGCCCACGCGCAGGCCGGCCACGGTGCCCCCGCTCCCCAGAACCACTGGTGAAATTTCTTTCCCCTTCCTCCTCGGACACACTAGACTCTTAGTCCACTCTTAGTTCTTCTTAGTTCACTGTCGAGCCCCGGTCGCGAGTGTTGTCCTAGTTCGTGACGCGGCGTTCACCCTCTTCCACCTTTCTTCGATCTCCTCTTCGTTTAGAAAATCTTTAAAGTGCAAGTGCGTCAGCCTGTCTCTTTCTCGTGGCTTTTTGTTACTTTTATATAGAAATTTCTATTATACGGACATTTTGTACATAATAAATAATTATATGTATGCGTAATAAACGAAATATATGAAACGGAAAACGATTTAATAACTTGGTTTTATTGGCACACCTTGTGGAGTTCAAGTGTACCTATTCGTAAACAAACCTGACGGATACTGAAATTGGTCTATTAAAACTTACTCAGCAGAATCCGCACATAAACTCCGTTCAAACTGGCCAAGGAATTAATGTAAACCTTTGGGACTCGCCTGTATTTCGTACGCCAAGAAGTTTTGTTTGTTAGACAATCAAATGCTTTGTTTACATTTATTCCGGTGCCAGTTGGAACGGAGTAGTTATGTAGTAGGTACCTACGTATATTACAGGTAAAATAAAAGCTTGTTCCTAATAAAAAAGGGTGTTCTATATTTTTTTACCTCATTTAAGTATATAAGAAAACAAATGAATGTTATTGATGAACTCCAACTTCGAGGCAAATTAAGCGGCAAATTGATACCTTGAGCGCCAGTCATTCTGTCTCATGTAATAGAATCTGATGATTAAACAAGAAGGTAAACTTATACAACAGATACTGAAATTGAAATTAGTTGACTGTAATATTTATTTAATAAAAACATCTAAATTGCTATGTTCGATTCCAGATATAGAGGGCCAAATCATTTTTTCGAGACATGGAGGGTACCTAATTATGTAGGTATCAAAAAATTATAATGGTTTAAGATTTCGATATATTATGAGGCTTGAAATGGTATAACAGATCATACTTTTTTCGATTCACACAGGATCTCGAAGTTTCACTATATTTCAAAAATCCAAAAATTATAAATCTGAAAGTGTTTTTTGATAGTTTCTCTTTCAAGTCGCATCACAGCTATTACATGGTACAGTAATTGAGAGTGACGTAAACTACTTTTTACCACCATAAAACTTCACATTCTCATGGGAAAATCGATGTTTTGTTAGTTGCTACATATTTAGTTCCGGATGTTGTAAATAGATGGCGTTGGAACG
>DWKA01001742.1:0-11804 GCA_018249155.1 Panoquina ocola ocola | reverse complement strand
CCATGCACATCCAAAACTTCCTTCTTAACCGACTCCAAACCAACCTCCTCACAACTCTCACTCGACACAACATTATCGTTCAACAGTTTCTTCGGCACCAAGTTTTTCCAATCTTTCGTCTTCCCTTTACTCTTCCTGCCTCTCTTGTTTTCTTTAATATCACCATTTTTAGCATCATCTTTATCCTTCTTACTTCTCTTAGGCTTTTTCAAATGAATAAGCAAAGTGTCCTCACTGTTATCTGAAGGCACATCTGGGATGTATTCGTCATTGAAGTCATCCGTGCTTTCGATTTTGATCGGTGAAGATGGCTTGGAGACAGGCTCGAGTTTAACTAGCTTACTGCTACAACTATCAAGGTTAGAACTACAATCAGTGTAGGTATCTGTTTGTGTGCTCTGATTGTTGTACAAGCTGTGAGCATGTGTGTGTGTCAGTGGAGGCGAGTAGGAGTTCTGCTTCACAACTGTTAAGTCCACAGAATCGTCTAGAGGGAGGACTGTTGCATACACAAGACGTAACCTGGAATTATAAGTAACATCTTTATAGTAAAATATGATTTGGTTGATACATTACAATGTGAAAATTTACATAACTTGAAGCTGTTGTGAAACCTTATTTTATTTTCATACTTAAATGTAAACACCATTAATTTTTTTTAACGCATGCAGTAAAAACTTACCTGTTGCCAATTTGAATGTTATTTGCATCTATAATGAAGGTAACATTTTTATTGTATAAATATGTGAAATAAATAATGCTTTGAATTTTTTTTAATCAACAGTACAGAAAGTGAAACATATGAAGTTAGTTGTTGTTTGTTTATTTAAAAATTTAAATTATTTAATGAAAGCGATAGATAGTAGGCAAAGTTTAGAGTGGCGATGAGTATGTAATTAATCCATTTTGAGCTTTACCTATGTTGTACTTCAATAGTTCGATTGTAGAATTGATAAAACTCATCTATCTTGAGGCAACAATCGTCACAAATCTTTTGAGGAAGCCGGTCATTCTTTAACACCTATCGTGAGAAATAAACAACATTAACATAACAGTATCACATAAAATAAATATTATCATACGAATGGCAGATCCAATTATACCTTAATCGGTAAGTATAACGACATTTTTAGATACACAGAGTTTTCTTTGTCAAATATATAGTGATTTACAAACTTTGTGGAACAGCATAAACGACAAATTTCACCCATATCTAATTTATAATACGTATTACTTCATAAAAATATAAGATGCGATAAATCACACGATATACATTCGTTTTAGTTTAGCCAGTTAGCATGTTTAGTATGAAAGTGACAGATAACTCGGCCATTTGTCAATATTGACCTTTCCATTTAGTGTTGCCAGCGTACGAAGACCATTACGTGAGACCCAATATTGCGCCTATATACATACATCTAAACAGATATATGAAACAAGAGGGTGGGCGGAGAAGGCAGGCGCGGCAGGGGCTCTGCGCCAAACTTTTGATTAATGAATACAACGGTTGTGAAGAAACTTACTTTAGTTAAATTGCAAATATTCAAAACATTGTAAACTTGAAATGTTCGTACTTTAGCGCCGTAGACACGTCTGCATGTGATCTACTATAATGTGTAACTTTATGATAAATATACTGTATATTTAAACGATATTTTATTTGAATGATATATTTAGTGATATATAAATTATTATGGACACGTGATAAAGACTATTATATCTCAACAAATAGATGAAAGAAATAAAAATTTACTTCGATCCTATAGGTATCTTTTAAATTAACCGATAACGGCCAGACATTCTTATAGCAAATATTCCTCATCAATAAACTGAAAGACCCTAAAACCAATTCACTGTAGAAGAAGACAGAAAAGAAAATGAAAATTGTAAATAGACATCTGTAAATTACATAAATCGTTATATGCAGTATATGAATTCAATAAGCACATATTGTATCGTACTTGATAGTTTGTAGTAGATACCAAAGCGGTAATTATGAAATCAACACCTACATGAAAAAACACTCTCTACATGTCATAATAATGTTTCAGTCCAGTTTTATTGATCCTAAGTTTGTAAAAAAAATATTATACAATTGCTATTCTTAGAAATAAAATGATATATTTGTTACACGTCATACTTCACTAGCCTAAATAATGTATCCCATGATGTCCAATGTTAGATATTATGTAGGTACCCATATTAAACGACACGTACCCATAATATCATGCATATATGGGGAGACTGTTAAAAATCTGCTGCAATACTTAACTACCTTTCATGAGATTAGTATTTTTGTGTATATTGGACTAGAGTGTGGCTGATATCAGCATAGTATAAAAAACTATGATACACCTACGAATGATTATTAAGTAGGAATTGTTATAATTTTATAGATTTTTTTTATTCAAACGACAAACCTTTTATCATTTCACTAAACAAACTGAAGGATCACCTGTAAGACCTCATTCATACCAAACTTATGCTAAAAATATGTTTGATCATATGAGTGTATGTCTAATAATTACAATTATTTATAGAATCAGCACAGCGTAACTTCCTGAAGCGAGCTCTTTTCGCGATAGGCGGCGATAAAGCCGTCGACTGCCACTTATCTGTATCATTATCGTGCGCCTTCAACAAATAAAGTGTAAAAAACGAGATAAGGGCAAGGTACCATTGTGGCCTGTGGATAACGTGACGCTTGCACTACGCTGAACGCTCACTCATTCTTAAACATTAATAACTGTGATAGCTATTTCACCTGAAACCACGTCCAATACACAACACAAGCATTATAGTCATGGGCAAGGAACTCGGGAAGACGTAGAAAAAGACATTATATGCGCAGAAGTCGTTTTACTCTACGTTTTGTTCTGCGCATCTAACTGTCTCCTTCAGACTCTTGCCAAGTTGCTTGTTGATGACTATACCAAGTTTGGTTGGTTAGTTGACTATGAAGAATTGATACCTCATCGCGCTACAAAAATTCTCATGTTATTCACCTTTTCGTATAATTTTAAAATAAAATAGTTAAACGCCTCATGGATAAAAAATTCAAATCTTTACTAATATTAATGTTTACTTAAAGATAACATTTGTGAGTAAGTATATGAGAGGACATTTCTGGTATAACTAATCATCTGAATTTAATAATTATTTATAAATAGGTAACCAACCGATTACTAAAAGCTAGATGCTACTGTGACTAAAAATTTAACCCTAAAATATCATAAACTTGTAGTAACTTTCTTTGAAGTACCTAGTTGCTCAAACCACGCTCCCTCTTCCCGCAGTATGCCCAACTTTGGGACTTTTCTGCTACTTGCAAAAACAACTGTTGTGTAATATTGCAATTAGAAACGTAGAAACTCAGCAATGATTACCAAATATAAATAAAGATCGATTCGGAAATATAACAGTAAAAGAGATTTAACTGTTTTCTTTTAGCCTATTTACTTTATCCCTAGTATGATCAATTTGTGCTTTTCGATAATTGATGAAGAAAAGAAGGAACCAACTCAACATACTATTTACAATTTTACATTATAAATTCACGGATTTTAAAATTTAATTTCGTTCTACAAAATAAATAAAATGAGAAGAAACTTTGAACCAAAAACATCTAAACTTTATACGAGTAAGTAGGTGTATGTAAGGACATAGTGGATTTTCCCCTGGATTTTTCTGCGAAGCATGGGCGGACAGCTATTATAAAATTTAATTAGCTATTGAAAAAAAATAATTGAAACTGTCTTAAAAAGTAATTAAAAAGAATTAATTCGTATTTCGTCAATTGACATTAACGTAGGTGGAGTTTATACTTTATATTGCTTAATCGTAATATCTTAATACATAATAATATACTTATTTATGTTGTAAATAGTAGGTTATGCTAAAATACTATATGTCACCTGTTAGAGAATTACATGGTAGGTACCTACTGGATAATATTATTATCACCAACTTAAACCCACCACTCAAAATTTCATGTGAAAATTTGCTGAGACCTACTTAGATGATAACAAAAGAAAAATAGGTTCAGGTGTGGCGCTTATCTGTTATCTGTGATATTGTGTCGAAAACCGAAACGTTCGAATTTGATATCGTTCTGCGAACTGTTGGGCATTCGAAATAGTTTCAAAGTAAGTAGGACAGTACATAATAAACTATTATTCTTGATAGATACCCTCTTTTTGGGTTTAACCCTTCACCACACACTGTGACAATTATGGAACATTTTTTGTGTATATAAATAAAAAAGAACTCGATAAAAAAATCTCGTAAAAAAGGTCTAAAACCATCTGGACACACAACTTCCCATGTTTTCTTTTTAATTTTTTAAAATTAAATGTAACTAGAAGACAGGCGTGCGTAACATAGCTCAGTCAGTAACTATTAAATAGGTGTGGCATAGATTGATAAACAGGGACGAGGAAATTTTGCAATAAACAATGCTGCAGCGAACTACGGGTATGATTTCCTCACATCACATCAAATGACTAACATGTATATTGTATACCTTTGCGCTCATATTCATATCATTAATAGTTTTTTTTATATTTTAGAAACACGTATTAATTAAGGGTTTATTCAAACTTGAAATGTTAGGACACAGTTTATCTTTTGTTGTACTTAACTCAGTTTTTTATAGATATTTCTAAAACTTAAATTAGCTTTACCAGAAATCAATAACTTGAGACTTAAAAAATTTTAAGAGAATTTGAATTCATATCCTTTATGTTTTATGGTTTACCTTAATAAAAATCTCTAAATTGTGAGTCTATCTATTTTTATTGGTGATGAAATGTTATTAAGTTTATTCTGTAATAAGGGTTTTCGTTGCACACCGAAGTACGGTAGTAGCGTGGCTGGACCACGGTTCTATAGCGATGACTGATGTACCTACAGGTTAGTTGTCAACACAAAGTATTCTGGTGCTTTAAGTACACAGAATTGGCTCAACGATTTGATGTACTTTAACAAGCAAAACTTCGAAAGCACCCTTCCAAAAGTTTTATTTCACTAGCGGTCAACAGTCTATCTTCGAACTCCCAACTGCATCCAATATAATTGCTTGTTTAATTCGGTTTATTTCAGTACATGTTGATTGTTTTCATCACATATCAGCCCCTATAGACACTTAAATTGAATGGATAATGAAAATAATAAATTGCTTTTTTGTGAAAACTTTAACGTAAACCTAACCTACAAACAAGTTTACATTTACCAATTTCTTCTACTTGAATAGCTACAAGTTTTGAAAAATAAATAATAATTTAGTTATTATAATTCAGTGGTAATAAACCTTTTTAATCTAGGAGAGACCTGTACACTGCTGTATATTATTATATTTACAACAAGGCTATATAGTACTCTACTATTTATATAGGTGTATAAGCAACTATCATTATCACCACTATTCCGCCACTGTGTTCAGCTCTGCTGACTATCACCAAGTGCTGTGCCCGAGCAGTGATAATGCCGATGTAATATAGTCTTCCCTGCACATAAGTATTTTGAACCATTGATCTAATTTCACGATATCTTATTAAAATTTAATGGAAGGCAGTTTTTACTTGCCCCAAATCCAGCTGATATTGACCTACAGATTCTTGAAAAGTTACGCTAAAGTACAAAGTTTCTTAATACGTCTGGAATGATTTTAACTTGGAAACAATTGGTTACAGGGATGGGTCAGTGAATGCCTTGGCTAGGATGCAATATATGGATCAGATGCTTCACATCTTCAATAGGTATAAGGATTAATATTGATGTATTTGCTGAAACCTAGAGTTGTATGCACGAAGATAGGCAGCGTTGAAGACTCCATGGGCCACGTTGACTCTTTGAACCAGCACCAGCTCCACCACAATGTACTGTAGTTAAATTATATATCTACACATAATAAAATCTATGACTACTTGCCGTTTCTATGCGCTACCTGCTTTACGTTATCATTCAAATCCAACAATTTGAAGGTTTAGATTGCGATGTACTTGAGCACTCAATTATTACTCCGATTGATTAACCATGTGATTATGATAAAATTACGCGTAGAAATTATCATTTGAAGTCGTTCTATCATTATTACTTTGTAGAAGTATGTATTTTTCATCATTCATATTCATGGCTAGGTTATATTTAATTTAAAAAAAAACTTTAGCAGATGTTGTCTTTTTTTCTTCGTTGGTTACGGTGAAAAGTATTTAGGTACATAGTTGAAACAACTTCTGAGGCTAATAGAATAAGAATAAGGTTCCATGTATATCAAGACATTAAGATGGACGTTTCAACGTACGAGGCCTAATAGAAGGTGCCTATCATCTACAATACGGTAAAACGAAAGTTGGGCACACAGCCGTGCACACAGGCTCAGTGCAGGCCAGACGTCGTTCAGGAAACCTTGAACCATTTGATAAACATGAGATGAAAATCGATAGGACAAACTTGCGAGTCAACTTTGCAATCGAGTGAAACGAGCGCCACACACGCCGCTGAACTCTGGCTTAACTTTAACCCACATAACAAAGTTCAATGTAAACACAATACGGCACAAGTTTCCGAAGTTCCAGTTCACGGCCGCGAGGCGACCGGCCCTCCCCCTCCCCCGCGCGCCCCCGCCCCGCGGCGTCTGTCACCCCTCTTGAACTTGCGCACCTCCACCACCTTCTGCTGCCAACCAAACTTCTTACCCCGCGAGACGGAGCTCGCTTTCATTGTGTACTCGACTATATCCTATACGGGCTATCCGGTCGTTCAACTTTGCATCGCCAAATTTACGACTACTTACTGAATCCAAACATTCTTTTTATGGATGCCTTGATTTCCTTTACTGTCTAAGCGTATCCGTGGGTATGATATGCCTAATTACACACATAGTCTTAAACTTAAATTTAAATTATTGTCTATCTTACGTATTACATCGCATCGTTACAATTGACAAAATAGGTGAAACTTTTCAATCTAAAATATTTAAGTTATACATCTGTCCGCACTAGTTTCTGTAAACCCAGTGCATAGTCAGTGTTTAACTGAGTGTTTGCGTCGTCATACGGGCTCATGTATTTATTACACCTGTCTATATGTGTTCCAGAAAGCACACACCTCGTGTCTTATCAAATGACACCGTTTGATATGCGCCTTTGCCACCTTATCTAACATGTCGAAATTCTTCCACGTACTATCACAACACATACCTATTTTAAACCATGCCTGTGTGAAAATTTTCACGTGGTTCTGGGGAATGTATACCAATCTAATGATCATTGACGATGAATACGAAGATTGATGAAATGTTACATGGATGATTTACGATTATTTTGGAACAATCGTGTTCATTTACTGATGTTATGAGTCTTAATTTTTTATTATTTAACAAATATAATTTTAAGAAATGATTGATTTTATTTTTGAAAATAATCCAGGTATTCGAGCCTTGGGTAAAGGGTATAAAATAGAGTTTGTTGCATTTGAGAAAATAGTAAAATTATCTAATTGCTAACGAGATACAGCGTAATAAACGTGTATCTCCAGTGTAAACAACTAGTCATCGAGATGGAGACGTGCAAGCAGATAGCCGGCTGGCTGCGCCGGGCCCGCACGCCCCGGGCTCCGACACGGGAGCCCTACGTGCCGTGACACGACACTCCGTTCGAAAATATTAGTTGCTTATCGACCATAGTTCGCCGATTGGCCGAGTGGAGTGTTTACGCGGCCGATATGCCCAGCGAGGACCAATCGATTTCATCGTTCCGGCGAATCTTATCAGGATCATGGTGGACGTTTGTACCTCGCGTCGGTACCCTGATATCGTATCTGAAGATATCATCGAGTGTATAAATATGGGGCCATCGATCGATCGGGTCTCTATCGAAGTTTGCGCTGTGATTAAGCTCCACTGTGAAATCCAGGTTGTGTGCTGCACCGATTGTCCTGGGATCTGGCTCCAGGGTAACATTTGAGGGCGTCGGTATTGTCTTTCTTAGTTCTCTGCGTTTAATTTCAAGTGATAGTTCCGTTTTTCCATTCGCTCCGCTGGAAAGGTCTCTCGATGCTGACGTGGCCGGTGATAATGACGGTTTGATGAACTTTGTGAACGCGAACACTAACGTCTATTATAACACAATCATCTAGTTTTGTATTTCGCATCGATGTGCTAATTAATCCTGCTCTTCGTTAGCGTTAATAAAAAGTGTCGCCGTGCCCCGTGCTGACAAAATAATGATTACGTAACGACATATGGTGAATCAATGGCACATGTGGCCGCGTTGCGCATCGGCCAGATAGCTCTTTTTAAATTTTCATTATCCTCAAATTTAATGTAAGGTTAGGTGGATTATAAATAATTTCGTAGTACGAATGAGCAATCATTACGCGAGACAGGTAAAAGCAGTGCTCTTATCAGAGAACGTTAGCCGCACCTTTTCGAGTGGTGATAGCGCCCCGCAGCGGCGGCTGGCGGCTCAACTCGCGCGCACTCCGATTGTCACATCGAGCAAACACGGCCATCCTTCATGTCGTATTAATATTTTATTGCTTATTTCAGGGCCCAGCGCGCCGACACGTCCGGCTTCACGTCTGAGTTGGACAGGGGATCTTGACAGTTTGAAGCTAAACGCTGCCAGATCTATCTTTCCAGCTCACGCTTGGAGTCTCCGACGTATATATCGCCGTGCCCTTGTATGAACTAGTTGCTGTGAAGAATGAAGTGATGAAGAAGATTTAGCGCAAAGGGTTAAGTGGAGGTGTGATCTCTTCACTTTTTATGATTAAAGTGAGATTCAACTCCTCCAACTTAATCCTGAACCGCACTATCGACACAGACAAGACGGTGTATCGACGAATTTACGATAATATGATATTATTATGTGTTGTTGTATTTATGTTTATGATTTTCATTTTTCTTTCATGTTTATAAATATTAAATATATCAAGTTTCAGGAAATAACGACCATTGAATCAACAATAAACGGTATAATATTATGTGTAATGTGTTTTATTTTCATCATAAATTATAAAGATACATGTCTATTATAGATAATGTCGTTAATTTTTATTTATAACATACAATTCTAAGTTCTAACACATACAGTAATGGTCAATTAATTATGTTTACAGTTAATAACATTTAAGAGTAATTCATATCATTACATATTTATAGTAGTGTGTAATAATTGGAATAGAATAAAATAGATTGTTTGATTCACATATCCAACACAACTTAAAGTTTTCCGCGATCAAAGAGTATCCTTATACTACGGCTGCAATGTGAAACTGTGGCGCCACTGTACGCGCATGCGAGTATTATGCGAGACCCAACCTCTGAGACTAACCCGAAGTGCATCACAAATCACTAAAAAAAAATCACAACACCCAAACAAAAAAATGGGCAAAAAAACGTTGGTAACACCGGTGCGCTAAAAAAGCTTGCAAACTTCACGCACATAACCTGCGCTGGACATCGACTCGTCCGTCTAACTCTGGGAAAATGTATATTGATTTTTCAAAGAAAAGTCAACCGATGTAACAAAACACCGTTCGCGGAGTGTTTATACGCGTAATAAAGTGTCGCGGTCGATGTGCAGTGTCGTCGAAATGGTGCGACGGTGTTTCTCGGCACGTTCCGAGTGAGATCGGAGAGAGTGTTGCGTCGCTCGGCCGACGGCCCGGAGCCCGGCCGCGGCCAGGGCCTGGGCGCGCCATGGACGCCGCCGCCGACCCGCTGCGAGCGGCCAGGCCGTGAGTATCGCGTCCCGAGCCCCGCACTCCCGGGGCCCGCCGTCCGCTCGCGTTCTTACGTGGTGGATTATTTTGGTCCCCGCGAGCCCATCCAAAGTTGCGAAACGAGCGGGCGCGCTCGTTTCTCGCTCTAGCGCGATGCCGACATTCTCTCGGTCGTGCGGCGTCACGGCCTCCGCGGCGTTGCGCCATTTCGGAGCGGTCGGATCGTCCGCGAGCGCGAGGCGAGGACGAGGCGACGGCGCGCGGTAGGGCGGTGGGCGAGCAGCGATACGATCTCGCGACGAGGCGCCCGAGCGCCCGAGCGTGACCGCCTCGCAGCACCCTGCGCACCCTGCACTCCGCTCGCGAATGGCCCTCGCCTCCGGTCGTAAATCGGAGCCGTGTTTACAGTTTTTGCGGGCCGCACGGAACCCGTCGCGCCGCCCTTTGTGTCGGGCGGCCGCACGCTCGGACTCGCCTGGCGCTCCCCGACGGCCGAGTGAATTATGGCTAGGTGCATATACGTAGTGCACTACACCACTACACATACCTAACGTACGCGCGTACCTACGTATAGCGCGCCGAAGGCTGCCACTACGTACCTACTCAAACAAAGCGTCGGCCCACGAATCCGTCCCGCGAGCCCGTCACGGCCAGCTCTCGCGTTCTTTGTGAAATCGAGTGCGACACTCGTGCCGCGTCGTCGTCGCGACAATATTATCTCGTTTCAAAACATCTGTGCTTGTCAATCGCTCGGTTTAGTGAGCGTTTTGAGGTTAGGTCGTGATCGGTGCCATAAGTGCGAGTCGCGCCGCCGCCGGACGCCAGCATGCCGCCGCGAGGAGCCGTCGGAGCGCCCGCACATCGTTTTCAGTGTTGATAGTGCCAGCGAGATGTGTTCAGTGCCCCTCCGCCTGCCTGGAGACACCTTGTCCATGCAGCAGTTTCAAGTGTTTTGGTAAATCTAGTTTGTTGTGTTATGTGCTTTTTGGAGTGCAAAGTAAACCAGTGGTAGGTTGAACGTAGACCACCTTTGGATGTCATTTGGTCCTGCTCGTGGCAGTGTAACAGTGTGAGCACTCTGCTAAAGGTATAGCTTCAAGATATGAAACCAAAGGATCTGTGACATCATCACTAGTGTGAGGGTGGCCCTCAGGAGCCACGTGAGGATGAAGCACAGATGTGAAGATTTCAAAATGTAAGTGCATTTTTTTACTTATGTTTCTAGTTGGAAATGTTCCTGTGTGTCCAACATTTGGGACTGCGGTTTTTAGGTTAAGTCTTGTCTACTGTTAGGTCGACTTATGGTAGACAGAAGAAAGAGGACATGGCAAAAATGATACCATGAATGACATGTTCATTTAATATCGAAAAAATGTGCTGTGTTTTATCTACTTTGTATTAAACAATATAAGCAGACTGTTACAAGTCTTACTCAAATCAATAATCTCTCATGAACCTTATAATTGTATAGCTATGGATCTCCCATGCAAATGTCAGTTAACTAAGTCAAAATATTTGCTTATATTGCATCCAATTTATTCATTGATGTTTACTGGATCAGCTGTGTAATACTAGTTATTGTTTTTGTTATGATAAGATCTGCCAATCAAACAATAAAAAAATAAAATATATGTAGTATGCAAAATAAGTTGTGAATGCATGAATGAAATTATTTATTATAATGAGCTACATAAAAAGGCCTTTGTCAATGTAACTTCTTTCACAATTTCATCATTTTATTACAATTGGTAGGTTGCTACAATAGATCACACTTGATAACAATGGTTTCTGCGTAAAATGTTTTAGTTTCTAGGAATATTTTATAACCAATACTGACATGTGTAGAAAAATACAACCACATCAGAAACTAGTAATATTTATTGAACAAACAATAACAATGAAATTAATTCATTCATATTAATAATTTTAAGTGTTTATTGTACATACAATATGTGAATGACAAATTCTGATCTAGACTGAACTACTGATTTTAATTATACTTACATATACAGGGTGTCCCATAAGTAGTACGACAAACGAAAATGGGAGATAGATTGGAGGCAGCCCTACCTTATGTC
>DWKA01001741.1:0-11804 GCA_018249155.1 Panoquina ocola ocola | reverse complement strand
AATAATAATAATGTATTTTATTTTCATTCAAAAATAAATTAATAATTATATAAGCATTTCATTAAATTAATAATAACCGATAATGAATTAAAAATTTAAAAAATATAAATAATCAAAATGCATTCGTCATTTTCCGTGTTGCTTAAGTGCAATAAGTTCTTCTACACTGTAGAAGGTGTTTTCGAGTAGCCACCTTTTTAATTTTTCTTTAAATTTTAGTAGGCTATCTGCCTCAGTAATACTACTGGGCAGCCTATTGTAAACGGCCGGGCCCGTAACGTGGGTCAGTTTAGATGATTTGCTGAGTCTGTGGGGCACAGCTGATAACTTTGTAGCGTTTCGGATGCGGTGGGAATGTCCGTCACCAATCTTACTAAATTTTTGTAAGTTAGATCTTACATATATAGATATCTGTAAGATGACGATGGAAGGCAGTGTGAGAATTCCCAGCGATTTAAAGTAGGGTCTTGCAGAGGTGTCTCTGCTCACGCGTGCTAGTGACCTTACAGCGCGTTTCTGCATTCGAAACGCGCGCTGCCAGTCAACTGAGCGGCCCCACAGCTCTGCGCCGTACTGCAGCACTGAGTGTACTGTCGCGAAGTAGCATGCACGCGCCATCTCGGGGGACACCACTCGACTAACTCGACTCAGTGCAAAACAGGCACTACCCAACTTTCCACATATCTTTTGGACATGTGCTTTCCATGTCAGGGCACTATCAATTTGGAAGCCAAGAAAGGTGGATTCGTCTGTACAATCGATTTTTGTCCCGTTCACTTGGACTTCTAGGGGACTTTCATTACGCCCTGATAAGTTGATATGAATATAGTGGGTCTTGCCTAAGTTTAGACTAAGGCCGTTTATGGTAAACCATTCTGCAAGGCGAGCCGCTGCACGATTCAACCTTTCCTCAAGTTGGTCGTATTTTGGTGCAGTGACGATCGCAGCGACGTCGTCGGCGTACATTATTATATCCGTAAATTCATTAGCAACCGCATTTGGAAGGTCGTTCATAAGGAGACTGAATAGTATATTTGATACGGATGAGCCCTGCGCGACTCCCATTGCTGAAGACAAGGGGTCTGATTTTGTGCTTCCGTCACCAGCATCTACTACCTGAATTCTGTCCCGTAAGAGGTTAGTCAACACGTCAAAAGACACACCTTCGATGCCATAGTGTCAACATAATCTTCAGATACTGAGAAATTAATAAATGTACTAGTCAATAGAATAAAATTACGTTAAGTTCAAAACCATATTTGCTTAAATGTTATTTTTAAATTCAAATAATTTTAAACAATTTTACGTAACACGTTACGTTTTATATCCCTCACTTATCCCTGGCGCAAATACTGCATTGTTCCCGCATCGTTGCCAAGGATAGTAATAACATTTGAATAAAAAATCTATTGCTACAAGTAACATTAGTGAAACACATTGAGGGCGCACCCGCGGACAACAACAACACAGAGTTCCCCCGTGTCGGGCGCAGACGATTAATATTGCCCGCGAGTTACTATCGTTACCGGGCAAAAAGCGCATTTTTCAGCGCGTTTTAGCACGTTTTCGTACACTCGAACGCTTCGTGCTTACGACGTGTCTTTGTCGATTTGAAAAGCGAGCTGTCATCTGGATATTTATTAAACTAGGTAGTGTACCTAGAAGCAAGCGACCTCCGACAGATGGTAGTCGTTAAGACGTGACCTTTGTAACAAACTTCCTCCTGAATTCGCCCACAGAGACATTGTTATTCAAATTTGCAGCGTATTTAAAATACCAGGACCATGTCACGTGCAACAATCGAGACAACATAAATAAATAGTTTTTTAAAAACGAAAAATGACTGTCAATTAAGTCCATTACAATTGTGCGCTACACGTCGCGTCCCCGCGCCGGCCGCTGGGCGCCGACATAATTGGCAACTTACACAATTACCGAGTAAAAGTAAGTTCCTCCTTATTCATGCCAGCCAGTGTACGGCCGCGTCGATTATTATTATTTGTTATAATCGTAATTTACGATTATGATTATGCGTGTTGTACTGAAACCGCCATGTGCGGCCGCGCCCACCCGCCGATAAGCTGATAATACACAAATATATTTTAGAATAGTAAATAAGGCTTAATTTACCAGACCTTTTTGAACGAAAAAAAAGCATGCAATGCAGTTTTAAAATAATTACAATAAAGATACGACGTACAAGTTTGAAAACCAGTATCAGACCGGATGCTTGGTGTAGGGAGTTATTGTTAAATGAATGAATAAATGAGTTCAAATCCGACAGATAAAATCTTTATACTATAAAATTGTTATTTTTATCTTTTGCGCTGAGAAAGTAATTCATGACATCCCTCCATAATGACCGCGGGGCGCCGCGCCGGTGGGAGCGGTGTGGAAACATTGTGCATTATACAGCTCCAAACATTCGATAAATTAATAACTGACCCAGTTTTATCTACTCTTATTATCACTCATCCAGCAGGCAGCAGGCTGCAGGCAGGAACGAGGTTTTGTACTTCGAACCTGTAATGTGAAACTTAAATTCCTTCCACAAGGATACATGAAACATAATGATCTTGGTTTGCTCGCACGTGTCGCCGCGCGCTCGGCGCTGGGAGTGTACGAGGTGCGTTCCGATGGCAGAGATTTATGATTATTGCGCGATGGTCGGCGCGGCCCAGCGCGGCCCAGCCCGGCCCATGGTGCACCGCCGCTATTGTTTCCCGCCCGCACCTACTTGCTCCATGATACCATCGCCGGCCGCCGACCACTTGACTGCGATACCAACATTGTGTACGGCCGACCACTCCTATCAAATTGTACTTCACCACTTTCACACCCCTCGCAAACTAATAGAAGACTTATTAGATAACGCACCCTCGGATGTAGAGTCATTAAAGAATGGTGCAGTGTGGCCAGTGTGGCCAGTGTGGCCAGTGTGGCCAGTGTAGCCAGCGTAGCCAGCGTAGGCGTCATATGTAAGGGTTAACTTGTAAAGTAGGAAACGTTGTTCTTTTGGTTTATTTGTATTTAGCGAGAAATTACGAGTATTTACGAACATCACGGCATTACGGCGAAGTGCGCCGCGCGTAGCGTGCGCAGCGGGGACCACTCACATTCTCATTAGAAGTTACTACTCGACTAGTTCGGAGGTAAATCTTTATTTTTTTGTCGTGTCTTTTATCTGAATATTTTTCCACAGGTAACAAATAATATTTGCGATATCAGAACGCAAGCTTTCGTGTAATTTCTAATCAGAAACATTGTTGTCCATGAAACCTAAAACACATGTTCATTAACAGCCGGGTGTGAGACAGAGCAGGGGGGGGGCACAATAAGGGCCGTAGTGATGTACTACCTATCCAAATCAGGTATCTACATTTTACACAAACGTTCTAATTTATAATGATTAATCAAGTTGAACTCGTTGAGGTATGTTGAAATATATTGGAAAAATTATTAATAATTTTAACATACTGATTAAGATAGCTGATTGTTATAATAAAGGAACCACATATTTATGACAAGCGTTACGTGTCAGCGTGTTAGCGTGTTAGCGTGTCAGCAACAGCTACCCACAGCCCGAGCACAGCGCGGCCGCGGTACTGTCCGTCATAAACAGAGCTCTTAAATTACCTTTACATTACGAGTACCTCTCCTCCGGCGCACGGCACACGTGATCCCAAACTTATTTACAACATAAACAATACACAAAGAATAGAAACCCGTGCTCACGTGCATAAGAATGTTTTTTAAATATTGTTTCATCGTCTATTCGTCATCGACTTTAATGTACTTTACGTAACTTTAAATAAAATTAGCCAGCATGCAACAACGATATATTCGAATAAATGTTTCGTCAGCAAGATCTCAGGTCCTTAACTATGCCAATTTTCTTAAAAATTTGTTCCTGAAAAACTCTCGTTGACTTCTTCGTGCCTACTCTATGTAGGTATGTCATTTATGCATAATTTGAATCGATTACAACTTAAATTGCATTGAGGGTGATCTACTGCAGGTACCTGTGCAGGTAATGAGCAACGCTGCAGTGGACAGTGGCGTATCACTTGTCACTTGCTCAGTGACATCGCTCTACTGTGTGTACTTACTGTAAATATATCTTTTTAATTTATTGTATTCATCGATCACCACGGCGGTTCGTTGAACATAGCAGGCAGTAACAATTACATTTTCAAATTAACTATTTTGTACACTGAAGTGCCCCTGCTGGGCTGCAGCAGCCCTCTATACTAAACACTAATACGTGTCCCTGCCCCGCATCAATAAAATACAAGAATAAAATAATTTCAAATCACAGAGCTCCGCACACCTCGCTATTAACGCTCGCTCGAGCTCCACGTGCAGAATAGAATGAATTTTCTTTTCAAACTAAGTGTTGATTACAGAGCGCGGCGGGTTGCGGCGCGGCGTCACCGGGCCCGGAACACGCTCAGTATAGTACAGGCGGCTCGTGCAAACACACACAAATACTCATTCTGCAAGTAGGTACTTAGGCGTAGAGCTGTAAAAAAAGTGTATGTAGGTAGGTAATAAATAATATACCTAGGTTATAATAGCAAAGTAGGAAGGGACCACTATTATATTCGGCTCTCCACTTTGTCGGTGCATATGTGCCCCCCCCCCCTCCGCCGCCGCGGCAGTCGCAGCTTTAAATGAAAAGCATCTGTAAATATGAAATTGGAGTTTGCATAACGTAATAACATCACGAGCACTGTAATCCGTCAAATAATTCTGCGGTTTTGCGTCGAGCTTGGAATACCGGTACCTATATTTTGTTTACGTCAATTTGAAGAACGCTTGTTCGCCGCAGAATGATAAATGCTGTGGTCTGGTGACTGAGCCAGCCCTGAGGCCAGTCACTGTGTCTGAATGTATTCCGACGAGGGTGCTACATTTTTAACAGAAAGTTCCTTGATCACCGAACTACAGAGACAGTCATTATTTTACATAATAAGTACATAATATGTTATTCATGAAAATACTCTTAGGATCCAAAACATAGTTGCTTCTGCACCTCGCGCGGAGTATAGGTACCTAATTGTGGCAGCCGCTGCGCGCCCGTGTGCGCCGGCCTTCAGTAGCGGAGATTACCACCCGACGCCGGCTGCTGCGGCCGCGGGATTACGCTGTTTCAATTAAATATTGTTATACTTATACGTCGCGGATGACACATTTAACAGTTTTCCATTTACACGAAAAGTTTGTTGGGTACGAGCAATAGAAAAAACTTTCAAATAATGTCGCGCATAACTTTGTCGACTTAATAAGAAGGTAAGAACTATTTCGCGGTTGATTCTAACGTCAGGCTGGACGTAGTCAGCGGGTCGTTGATGAATCCGTAAGATTGACGATCACACTGGATCCTACAGACCAACAGTAATCTGGCCTGCCTTCTTCCGAAACTCAACCCATAGGTATATATATAATTATCTATTGATATCCTTGTTGTGGGTGAAGACTTATTGAAGTTTTTCAATTCTAACCTAGAAAACAATGGCAAAGCCGATGTCACTCGGGATCATGACGATCTTGTGTGCGCCCTCCGCGCTCAGTATACATTTCAACTTATTTCGTGTTTGTCTTTGTTTGTACTGAGGTCTGAGCGTCACGCGCCCGTCACGCGACCGGAGCAGACGAAGAATTAATCATGCCGGGTATTTGTCGGGATTATAATTTTTGTCACATGCGCCATTCAAAACTTAACGTAGCATTAAAATAATATGAGAGTTATTTAGTTCGATAATATTATCTCGCTTAAATATCTACTTATCCTTGCTAGCTGTCACACATTGCGGCCGCCACAATATACCTACTTGATCTACTTAGAATGCAGGCGATCATGGCATTTTTAGCTTTAATTTTAAAATATTAATACGAGAGCAGCCGGCTCCTCTTTACTGCAATCCATGGTATTCGGTCGGAATCCGATCCGATTTGAAACGTCGCGACGTGTAGCCGTCGCTCGAATTCTTTCGCCGCACTATTGCGTCTCGAATGGCGAATTCAATTTATGCGCTCGGCACGTCGCAGAGGATATGGGAAGACGGCCCCCGGGGCGGCCCTGCGCCTCGGCTCGGCGCCGGTCCGAGGTGAAGGAAGCCCGGAGTTAAATGCGATTAGGTCGCAGTTTAGTCGGCCGGAGTAATTCGCAATTATGAAGGATTGGCGAGGCGCCGCGTTCCTGTCCCCGCTCTGGCCTTTGATAATCTGGCGGCGGCGGCGGCGGCGGACGGCGGCGAGCGCCTAACGTCCCTAATGAGCTCCCCGCGGAGCCTGCTGCTTACACTGAGACCGTCTGGCGATTCATAAATTAGGATGGCGCCCGAGCCGCCTCCCGACACTCCCGACGGCGCGTCACGCCGCGGCTGAAGTTGAGCTGGTTACTCGTTGCACTATTACAACTAACACCACTTAGTACCACTACTACTAATAGTCATACTTCATTCGGGAACCGATACGCGATTGATTCCCTCGTAAGAGTTGAATATATGAATAACGTAGCACTCGGTCACTTCGCTGCGTCGCGGTCACTTTCGATGTCGCTTTAGAGCGGATCTAATCGCCGCATCGGATTCGAAGGAGGCCTTCACGATTGAAATGCGAGCGGGCAGCGCCGCCGCTGAGACAACGGACTACATAATTCACCGTCGAATTCCCCGCGGGCCGGACGCCGGACCGGAGCGAGCTCAGTATATAAATAAGGCTAATAAAATATGATCGAGCGGATTAACGACGATTGGGCGATCGCGTGACCGACGTGCGATTATATCGCCGGGTCGTCGCACCCCCGCGCCTCGCGCCCCGCGCCCCGACTCTCCATGTTGGAGATCGTGTAGGTCCGGACAAGTGACAAACTTCACAAAATACCTTGTCATTACCAAATTTAAATTCCCTATAATGAAGTAAAATGTTTGTCGCATTCGACTCTACTCGAGTCGCAGCAGTCGATGGTTGCAGAGACTTGTTTCGAGCAGCCTCGTGTGAAGGTGAAGTAAATATCGATATCAGTGATGCCTAATAGGTAGGTAGGTACAGGATGTCGTGTTCGAACATTAGTAAAAGGTTGCTGCAGGTAAATAATGAAATCCATTTAAATATAACTTTTTACCTGGAGCTGTATAATACGTATAACGACCATTTACCTGGGATTGGGAAACAACGTGTCGGATTTGAAATGTTCCACAGCAGGCCATAGTCACCATCACCCTGACAAGGGCCGGGCGGCAATTTATAAATCGACAGATAATTCCCTGCAATCCCTCAGCTGCGGGGCGAGCGGGGCGAGCGGGGCGCGGGGCTCGGGGCGCGGGGCGCGGGGCCGCTGTCCACCTCCGTCAGCGCTAAGCCAGCTTACCGCAGGCTCTCGTTAATCCCCACATAACTGGAGACATTCCACTATCTAATTGGGTTCCGCAGTCGCAGTTCCGGACGGGATTCCACATTCTAGCTGCAATGTTGCCGTTCAGTCTGCTACAATGTTTCTGAATCGAAATACAGGTATTACAGGAGGTAAGTAAACATAAACAGAAACAATTAAATCTTTTTATAATCTAATGTCAGAGATAGGTAAACTAAGTCAGTATGTATCTAGACTATCTATATTTCTTAGCTCCTACCGGTTCCTAAGTATTTTTCTATGGAGATGATCCAATTGGAAATTCGACTATCTGTATAGGTACCTCCTGTTACCTCTCCATAAATGAAAAATATTTCCATAAAATGTTAGGAGTGTAAATGACAAAGTAAAGCTGGTCAGCAGCTCCGAGGGTGCTCGTCGCCCTGAAGTATATATGTATACTTAGGTATGTTTGTAATACAGCGGCATTGGCTGGCACTGAGTTACAAACATACATTATAATGAAAGTTACATTATATAAATTTCAACAATTACATCAATACATTATATATTTTGTGCGCTGCGAAGATCGTCCCGGTGCCGTCGTGGGGTGGGCGCAATCTGCGGTGCTCTCAAAGTGAGCTACTCAGCTGGTGGTGAGTTTTTAATCGCATTACAAATGGCTTTCCGGCGCGCATTAGGCAGGAATAGTTCGCCGGTTCATGTCATCTGAAGTATTTGAAGTTCCGCAGTTAATCGCATTAAGAGCGGCGCGCCCGCGGGGAACTTTGTTTTAACGATCGTCTCCCGCACTGGCCCACTGGAGCGAGCTGCTGTCGGGTGACGCCGAGTGGCATAGTATAGTGCATTAGGTACATTATACTACACCAATACGGAAGGTTCACTGAAACAAACATCGCATAAAGTGTAAAGACGTATTTCGGTCACATTGTCGGAGTCAGTAAAATAAACAGTCTCCTAACCCTTATTTTTGTACTAGTGACATAATTACATGATCGCCGGCTGGGCTATAGTGCCATCTAGTATACCTACTATTAATTGACTAATTGAGAAGGAGCTACTCAGAAGCGTATGCTCGGAGCCGCCGGGCAGCGTCTGGAGGCGCGGATTACCGCGGCGGCGGCGCGGCGGTGCGGTAACAGCATTAGAAGCCGGACAGACGGACCGCGCTAATTGTATTACCACACGCCACAATCGCTGCTCGCGGCTGCGGCTAACAGCTGCGGCTCGCGGCTGCGGCTTGAACCAGGGCTGCCGATATAGTACTCGACGGATGAGCTACTTCCGCAGCCAGCGGTGGCGCACCGCAAGTAGTCAGTCCGTGCTATTGTCGATCTAGTATAGTTCTTTAAAACCTGAGTCTTTAAAGCATGAGGTTGCAACAACCGAATGTTACTAAGAACACTATCAAGACAGGGCCCGCGCTGTGTCGAGCTGAAATCGAGACGTAGCTATTCAGCTAAATGGGAAAATAACCCAATTTCGAATACAATAGATGCTCGTAGTGAGGAGTCGATCACCGCCGGGCGCGGCGCGGGCTCCCGACCTCGGCCAATAATAGGAAATTATCACGATAACTAATTCCGTACAATATGTACCAACACCAATCCACCGAAGCATAGAGAAGCAGTGATGATTCCGCCGACGACACGAGCGATTGATGGTAAACATGTTTAATTTATGAAGGTAAAGTGTTTCATGTATAGTGTGAGACTGGCGACAACAAAAGCGTTTCATTGCGAACTGTAGCGGGATTTTAGAATGGAAGCATTTTTAAAAACGTTTTGCGTTGACACAGTGAAGTGCATCGCCAAGTATTCGCTAACCAACCGATACCCGCAATTCGACGCGCCAGCAAATTGATCGACGTACGCAATTTCGGATTTGTCACATCATGGAATGAAATGGTTTTGAATTAAACCTAATTGAATTTCACCATTTTTTTCATCCGTCACAAAACACTTATATCCAATGCGGCTGCGACGCTCGCACTGCCCGCGTGGACCACACATTTTATTTATTACCACATTAATACAATGACTTACATTTTAAGGTAAACTGGTACAGTCTTTGTTCAATAACTGCGTTTATGGGCTCAATACTTCAATAGGTTAATGATTATGTCATGTAGGTATCTACTACCTACCTACTTAATAGTTCCTCAACTTACAACCACGGAATTCTACAATACGAGTAGCCCGACACAAACTTGGCTCTACCTAAGTATTACCGCGGGACTTCAACATTATATTCTTGATCTATTTTCAAGTGTAATGTTCACGCGCTCCGCTCGTAACAATTTAGAGCTGTGTTTCATTCTCGTCGGTCATTGCAGCGGCGCGGCGGCGGCGCGGCGGCGGCGCGCGGACAAAGCGGAAAGTTTTCCCCGGACGTTGTGCAGACGCAGCATCTTGATAAATGTTTCCGCGAAAAGAAAAACTGGTCGGTGTGGGGGAGGGGGTGGTCATCAGTGTCTGCAAACATGGGGGTAAAATCTTCAAAATCTATTTTGTTGATGACATCTTAATCTTATAATGCAGATTACAGGAATGATCGCCGGTAGGTTTTGAAAATATAATAAAATTTATATGTCATACTAATGCTATTTACATTGCTATATTTGTATTATGCTATTTACATTGTTATCCATAGCCTAATATAATGTATTGTCGCTGTCTGAGAACCTGTAACTTAATGTGCCTTCCAAAGCAAATGAAATATATTTGGTAATAGGTAGAAAACTATCACCGATAAAATTATAATTACGAAGATTTTATTCAGAAACCATATTTAACAAACTATTTGCGTCGTGGCCCGGCCTGGACTGGACTGGTCGCCGCGCCAACACCAAAAAATTTATGAATACCTTTATTTTTTTAAAGACTCCCGTTTATTGTCACTCGCCGCGGAGTTACCCTACTATGATCGTCGTTCGAAAAAATCGCTCCACCGCCGAGAACAGGAAAAAACAGATAAAAACGAACATTACCGATAATGTGGATACTTTATAGTCTGCCGCCGAGAGGGCGCTCGCGGCGCTTCCGGCGTGACGTCACGTTACGTTAACTACAATCATATTCATTGTTACAATTCTAAAATAAATAATAATAATCTGTTAATAATATGTTCTGAACTCTATGGAGCTTTAAAATGAATTACACCTTAAGAAGTAGTAACAAAAGTAGATACTATTTATCAAAACATCCGTCCAGAATAATTCAGCGTCAAATCGAAACTTATTTCAGAGAGTAAACAAAACAGCAAGTTAAAAAACTATAAAAATAGTTTTAAGTAGAAATTCATCGCGGCATCTTACGGCACTTAGTTTAATGTAGGTCTGCACAGCAGAGAAGTTGTGTAGTGCGACAAAACCGCCTCAGAGATATCAACGTCATAAAATGCGAATGTATATGAAGCTAGCAGCTGCCAGCTGCTGGCTGCTCCCACTCGGGAGACCACGTTATGGCTGAGCGCGGCGCCGCAGTCCGCAGGACGCATAAAGTGCGGCCTCCGCGCGGCGCTGCCACCACTTTATGTTCGTGCTCTACGAGGGTTTTCATCCCCTCTGAAGTAACAATTTCTACTCGTATGACGTTTCTACAGGTGCGAATGAATGTTCCAATTGTGCCAATATTGTATACCTACTTACAATTTTGTGAACGCTTATTTGCTTTTTAGGGTTCCGTACCCAAAGGGTAAAAATGGGTCCCTATTACGCTGTCTGTCTGTTTGTGTGTCTGCCTGTCAGCGGACTGTATTTACATAGGAATTGTTCATACATGATGTATTTATTAGTTTATTTAGTTACGGCTATAACAACAAAATGCTAAAAACTGAATAAAATAAATAAGTAGATATGTTAAAGGGGGTCGCAAACACAAACGTGATATTTTTGCTCGATATTAATAACGGAAATAGTAAGACACTTGAAATGTTCCCAGGATATTTATTAGTTCCAGAATATTAATCCTACGTCCGCGAGTCCGATTCGCACTTCGCCGATTTTCTTTGTTTAGTAATTCGTCTTCCACTGATATTCGCTGTACTTCTGTATTTAACAAAAGAAACAAGAAATTGGACGATTGGCAATTCGCTCTTCTCCTTAAATGGTTTACAAGAATTTTTATAATCACAAAGATTTTTTGTTTTATCCTTATTAGTAGAACTATTGTAGGCTGTGTCTGTAGCCTGGCAATGATATCGGATGGGAATCTTTGAACATAGACGAAGAAGTTTAGCCGAACAATAGGCTCGAAAAGAGCGCACTTTGCAATTTGGATCGGCCGCAGACTTGCAATAGTAGTGACGTGCGGGGGGCGCGGGGGCGGCGGGGGGGTCTTGTGAATGGCTCACGACGGCTTGCGGTGGAGCGGGCCGAGCGCCGCCGCAACAATGAGTGCTCCCCGCCCCGCGCCCCCCGCACCCC
>DWKA01001740.1:0-11806 GCA_018249155.1 Panoquina ocola ocola | reverse complement strand
CTTTGACGAAAATACACCGTTCCCAGGCAAAAAGAAAGGCTTTTAATGAAAAAAATTAAATTGCTCTTATTTTCGAAAAAGTGTATAAAAAAAAAATGTTTTTGTCGGTAATTGTTTATCTAGTATCCGCACACTTCGTTTGATCAAGTGTAAAAGAAACACATTGTATATAAACGCAGTTGTCTGATCAATGATCAAAGAATGATACATCATAATCAAATCATTCTCGGGAAATTCAGATCTCGTTGAAATCGATCTGTAAAGAAACTAAGCAGCATCCGCGGTCTTCTACCAGGAAACGTTTGTAGAGTCTGCGCAAAATAATACCCCCGCCCCCTATATCTATCACATAACCCGACGAGTATACATTTGGTACATTCCTACGTTGTGAAGTGTGAACATTCCGCCCGGTACGAACGACGCGTTTGCCTTGCCATTCGTTGTGTCAAGCCGTGTGTGCATTTCGCAAATGGATTCCTTTATCAAAAAATAGTCTTCGCGCCTTTCCTGTTTTTTTAAAGGACCTACCCAACAACGGTTTGCAGCGCTATCGAAAAAATAATTAATTTACCTACATGAACGAAGTATATTAGTTTATTGGCGTGATAAGCATAAACACTTACCAAAAAATCCAGCTTTATAGCTCTAAAGTTCTTGATCCTAAGCGGTGGTTAGAGGTAGAAGCAGACGTACCCACAGAGTTGCCATGACTAAACTAGTCGGATTCCATTTTGACAACAAAAACCTTAAAAAAGATCTGTATTTAATTAAAACAACCGTAAAAATATGATGAAGGGAAAAAGTTCAAAAACATGTAGGTGGAATAATATTCAGTCCTGTCCAATCTACGTGACTATACATTCCCAGGGTTAATCCTAGCCACATAGCACACGAAATAGCCGATTTCTTTTGAATTTACGTAGAAAGCTGATGACAGAATGATACCGATTGCAATATTCAACACTACTGCTTACACGTTTTCAGATAGTTGTAGGTATGTCCTTATCAGGTAGGTACAAGTGTTAAGCCAAGCCAAAGTTTTATGACAAGGGTCTTACGAGCTCGTAATAGACTAATATCTAAATTTTTGTTTTCTGCGAAAATCTTGCCTGGAAAATTAATCGAAACGGTAACCTTAATTGTACAAAATTTAAGCTTTCGTTCATGACAGATGAACACAAGCGTGATAATATTGATAACTAAGGGATATTTAATCCGACGGGCTTCCACATCCGATCTTACTGATTTTTCTAAAGTTGTGGGAAAGAAAGCCCATATACTTTTAAGATTAAAAAAAAACAAACAAGAGCATGAGCTCGGTATAATATCTGAGTATTAAGATCAACTGTGCAGGTCCAAAGAATGCATCTCGGAAGCAGGAACATCTCTCCAGCTCAACGATGCTGGCGAATAGCCAAAAGATGTCGAGTCGCCCGTGTCACTCCATCGCACTCTCGAAAGCTTGTGATGTAAGGGACACACGCCAAATCTATTTCGGTTTGCATCATAGATGTCTAACTGAATACGTGTTAGCGCGAGAGGTATTTCATGCAGAAAAAATGTTAAAAATCTTTACTGTGCAAAATATGTTCGTCAGGCTGTTATATTCATTCAGTAAAACCATTACATTATTTACTTAACTATCGCAAATTATATTAAGGGCCAATTTTACCGCTTCCAGATAAGCTCCTGGATAGCCTAATCTGTCTGATAATGTGAAAGATATTTAAAATAAATCGTTTATTTGGTCATTTCTGTCTGATAAACTACATATTACTAGTAAAAGACAGACGTAATGAATAGTTTATTTGGTCAAGTGCTCAGGTCCGTTTCGGCTGACTCATGATTATTATTGTCGCATTCACACATATGGTAGATTTTAGTTGTTGATATGTGAACGGATGAATTTGCAAAGAATGACGCCATTCTCTTGATTCAGGTGTAGGTACTAACTATATTATTATGTAGGTACTTGATAAATTGAACGTTAAGAAGATTAGAGAACGTTAAGAAGAGAGAATTTTTGTTATTTATTCAAAAATATTCGTGGGAAATTGGCCTGTTCATTATGAGTGTTTTGGAATATATCGAGGAAACACTTAAATTATTTACTTATCATCTTATTGGGGTATACACGAATACTGCTTAAAAATATACCTATTTAGCGCGCGAAGTTATGGTAATATAATTGTAGGTATATTATGACAGCTATGTTGACGACGAAAATATTGTTGGCAGTAATCATGTGTTCACGTCGGGGGAATTCGCCCATTTTGCGTGCCATCCCGTTCTTGCAAAGTTTATTTTTGGCAGAAGAAAATAATAATATAGGTAAGTACCTACCTACGTGTTTTGGGCAAATTAAGACTACAAGGTTAAAATGCAACCATAAAAAAGATGTTTTAGTTTCGCCTCGATTTGTTTCTAAATGCGAAAAAAACATGAAAGAAGCTATTGATCTAGTTTATTCACAAAACCTATTTAATGTATGACTCGAACAGTACACTGATGGTAATTACAATTTACTACTAAATGCTAGAGGCACCTATGCATTTTCTGATTATTTTTGCATTGCAGTTGCGTGCTATTAATTCTTCATTGATTAATCCCCTTCACAGAACATGAAGGCGTTACGTAGTCTGTATGAGAACACCTAACATGGAGATCGGTAGCCGGCTAGCCGGGCGCGGTCCGTCACAGCTACGCGTCGACATCGACATTATAATAGCGGCCAGGCCGGCCAGCCGATGACCTGGTTCCGAGGGAAGCCCGAGCAAAGTGGGGAGACACCGGTCGTTTCCTGAGTTCGCTTTGAGCCTTTCATTCCATCGCATACAATGTTCCTCAAACGACGCTCGAGTCTGTCAACGTTATCACAATTATTGTATTATCAGCATAATTTTATCGTGTGTTTCTATAAAAACCGTATGATATGCCTGGTGTAAGTTTAACATCGTAATAGCGAATAGTTTGTTAGTCTCTACATCACGCTTTAGCCTTTTCAATGACATCTGAAGACATAGAAAGTACGCGTTGTAGTAGGGTATGATTTGTGCAATATTTTGTTCGTTACAACTTACAAGGTTCGCCATCGGCACTAACTAAAGACGGGTTTCCCGCCCACGCGACATCATGGCGCCCGCTTGACCAGAGACTACCTTTTACATTTATTCATACACAAGAGTTTAGTTTTCTGTTTTAGAGTCGTGAAATAATTCGATGGGTAGTAAGTAAGTAAATACAATTAAGGATACTTACAAAGATAAAAGTAGTAAAAAACATCAGTCAATTGCCAGAAATTGGCAAAATTTCAATTAAGTACAGGTAGTTACCTTATTTATTTAGTTATTGAATATCTTTGAATTTTATTGTTGTTTATGTGAAGCGTCAAGGGTAAGCAGAAGCAGGTATAATTTTTTGTGGTTTGTTAATGAGAATGTTGGTAGAAACAGCAGGCATGTTCAGTGGCGCTGGCGCGTAGCTCAAGGTCGTGATATGACGTCGTATCTCGGCAACAGGCGAGAACGCCAACTAAACAACGCAACAAGTGCCCGCGCCCGAGCCGACGGCGGCTCCCCGCGCTTGACGTGCCATTAGCAAAATATCTAGCTGCGCCCTGATAAAATGCTGCCTATAGTTGAAAGTATCATGATTCTAAAAGTTACGTTAATTGCGGTACATTCGTAGGTAAAGACGGCCCCGAAGATAAACAATAAAACGTATCTAAAAGCAAACCTGGACTATTAATTGTTGAAAATAACTCAATAATGATAATAACAATCCAATAATAGGTGCCTACTCGAAGGTCTAACTATGTACAATTATACAATAATTTAAAATTATAAATAGCCTAAGTGATTAAGAGCTATTTTATTAGGTTCACTGGACTACTAAATGAATGATGTTTTGTCGGTGCTTCGTGTATAACTCGAATCACTCAGTTTCCTGGCCAAGAATCGAGTGATTGCGCGCTATCGGCAAAGCGCGTGCGTCATCGCCTCCGCGCTAACTGATAAGCCGCTTACAATTATTATCATTGCAAATAATATGTTTATACATTCCGACTGGAGTGGCGAGGAGTTTCTCCATTGGAAGGTATTATCACACCGATTAGACATAATTTTAATAATACAAAGATCACCAATGACGTTATAAAGTATAGATAAAATACATAATAGATACCTACTCTAAAAATGGTGAAAAACCTAAAAAATCGTCATTTTCAACGGTTAAACGAACTAACCCAATGTGGGTTAGTATTAAGTAAGTAAGTTTCTACCCTAAAGTACGAAACGTTAATGAATTACGAGTATCACGCACGACTAAAATTTACAATGCAAACTTCCTTTACCACTTGGAAATATGATAAAACAAGGATTATGCTCGCCTCTAGATCAAGAGAATGTACAGTGAACGAAGGTACACAAAGCCAATACCCGTTCTAGTCGAGCGGCAACCGTTACGAAATCAGTGCTGCATGAAAATTACGCTGCGTCGCTATTGCTACTGCTACCGATAGGTGCATAACAACACAAATTGCCAGTTCCGTGACAAAAGATTTTGCATAATATATGCCTTTTATATATATACCTACTTTCATTTATTGCAATATGTAATACAACACAGTGATAATCAAAACAATCAATTGTATATAGCTACCATATTATTATACTAACGTCACTCTCAACTATTTTCGATAAATAGTTTTGCGAAGATTTTTTTATTGTATTGTAATTAAGTGAAACTATAAGCACGGTGTTAAAGTCCGTGCATAGATACGTATAAATAGATTACGAAGAGCGACCGATCCGGTTGCGGTGAAGGAAGGAGATAGATACAACGCGACATGAATCACTTCTCAGCGGGCGTATAGGGAGGCACGAAGTGGGCGCGGGTGGCGCGGGGAGCACAGCGTATAGCCGAACGGAACGAAACGAACCAACGACAAAGTACAACTATAAACAGTTGAACAGTCATCCGCGCAGAGTAAGCGTGCGTCGCTCGTTTCTGTAATTTACGTGGAACCGAAATATTACTACCAATAGATAATAGAAATAATTACATACTCGTCGTTAATTGTTACATGCGAAAAAGAAAGTAGAGTCGTTGTAAGGCAGTGCGAGTGAGACGCGAGTGACGATACTGAAGGTGTGTGTGTGGTGGCGTGGATCGTCGCGCAATTATTAACGATGATTCACTTGCGCGCGGGTGAAATGCAGCCTATCGGACTTGTTGACATATGTTTAGAAGGGGTAAACAAATGATATCTAAACAACTACTAGGATAATGGTGGACTGATTCATTACTCCGCGACAGGTGAGCTCTGCCTTTTGAGTTATAACTTTGTTGTATTAAGGTTGTCCACGGAAAATTAAACTAGGCATCAAACACATTATTTCCATTCAATATTGTTTTCTCATTTTTCCCAATCGATAGGTCAAGGACGTTTTTGTATACCAAGAGTATTAACCGTCGAAATAATACAATTATTAAAATTTACAGAAATCATTTATAAGATAAATAAGAATAATGTTTTGGAGTTTTGATTAATTCAGCATTGTAATTTATGTAATTATAATTGACACATAGTACTGTTTTTATTATTTAATCGTTTATATATAATTGTACGACAGATGATCTCTGACCCTTGGGGAGAAATTTAGGGTCAGTTGTGGTCATAAACATAGATTGAAAATTAAATTGAATGGGAAAATTAAATGGGTTGTAATGAATAATGATGAT
The DNA here is from genome assembly GCA_018249155.1 of Panoquina ocola ocola. Classification (NCBI taxonomy): domain Eukaryota; kingdom Metazoa; phylum Arthropoda; class Insecta; order Lepidoptera; family Hesperiidae; genus Panoquina; species Panoquina ocola. Next base: position 6,064 of record DWKA01001740.1, on the reverse strand, counting down.
ATTGTAAACTACTTTAAATGCCACTTAACAACTATTATACGCACGTATACTACAATGATAGCCCGGAGAGCCCATATACCTATAGGTAGCTGAATGAAACAACATTGTCATGGATACCGAGTGAGCAGGTAGGTATACTACAACAAAGTGAGTATCATTTTCGAGCGAGGGAACCGGTGCGGGCAGAGTGTGACGGCGGCGTAAGGTGCAAGTGGACGGTGGTAGGTGGACGCAAAACAAACTGGCGGCGTGCTGGCGGCCGACACAGGCGTCGCCAGGGCCGCCTGGCCTGGCGCCAGGCCGGCGGGCGGCAGCCGATCGCCGGGATTCCTTTGTCTCGTTACAACATCGGCCGCCGCACCGCGGTACCTCCCTTCACGAACCTGCTGCATTTGATTACGTGCGAAAAGGTCGCGATCGCTGTCGTATTCTACTCGCGATTTCTATATCAATTATTTTTACGTAGTCAAAGCATTGGCGTTGTATTATATACATCAGCAACAATAGAAATAAAACTGACTGAATTTTACATATATGGGACAAATGGTATATAATTTCCGCCGTTTGCAACATGTTAATAAAAAGCGCACACTAGCGGCTAGCGACACATAGATCCGCCTGATGGAATGGGCGAGTCATGTTTGTGTGCGTAGTGCGTACTGCGCTTATTTGCTAGCTCGTTATAAACGAGCGGAGCGGCTTGCCTGTCTTCAGTTCTCAGAAATTGTAACGCCTTCTTGGAACGCAGTAACGCAGTCGTCCACGAATGCCTCGAGTGAGCGCAAAGCGAGGTCGCCATCCGTACCGTACCACTACATATGTAAGGATTGTGATTAGATAAACACTCACACTGTGAACCATAGTTCGTCTTACATCTTACTCGCTCTGCCCACACTTGAATGCCCATTTTTATTGACCTGAGTGCATTAGTATTATCATGATAGTATAACAAAACCTCAGTAGTTCGTGAGAAATGATTTTAATTGCATATTTTACTCCCGTTCCTGAAGTTTAGTAGGTGATACAAATTTATTGATGCTCTCTTAAAATCGAATTTAGTTAATGTTTTCTAGAGAAGGCATAGAGCTGGAATCATAATTTATGAATGATATTTATTTATAATTTATGGATTTATATAAACTATCGCTTTTCACATTTAGGAAGTAGCCTATGTTCATTTCATCTACAAGAAAAATAACGATTTGATCCTTACGCGTATAAATTAAGAAAACAACCAATTTAAAAATAGTTATATCATACGAAAAATCGGGGATACCCTTGTTCATTAGGCCGCTAGCGCGTGTTGTTTCCTACGTCAGAGTGATGTCACGTCGTACACTCATAGACATAATAACACAGCGCCGCACATGCGCCGTGGATGAACTCATCCCCGCGCCGCGCCACCTCACTGCGTGCACTACTTGTTGACGGTACAACGATTCGGGGTCCTAAAGCATAAACTCTGTATTAATGTACGTATTATCAAATATTACCATATACATTATTAATCATTATTCATCTAACTTATAAATATAAAACCACAAAACGTCCTTGTCCTATATTATCATATTAATAAAATATATCGTTTAAGTACTTAAAATATTATATTGACAAAAATAATACGTATCTTATAACAGTCAGTCCTATATTTATGTGACTTGTTCTACCAAACATACAACTCCGTTTAGCGAAAGTTGAAAAAAGAAAGTTATTTTAAGTTTCGCTCACATGCTTTAACAAACATTATTTGATAGTTAATCATAAAGATGAACAAATCATTTAATTTAAGACGGGTATAATTTAAATTTTAGTCAATTACATAATTGTTTTTATAATGAAATACATAATAACGTCACATGAGTGTGTAATGTAAAAATATTTTCCTTTTTTCAGGTACAAAGGTCGCGGGTATGATGCCGCTGACTCAAGAAAAACGTTTGGACAGTAATTTCGCCAATAACAATGATCACAGCTACCTTCATAAGAAGTTTAAGAAAATGGCATCTACTGTGTCAGTATTTCCCTCAAATATATCAACGGGGGAAGAGATCAGACATAGGGAATCAAATGCTACTTGCAATACCTTAATATCAAACGGAAGCATTGCAGCAGCTCATCCTGAAATAGAAAAGATTAAAGAAGATTACGATAAACAGATAGCAGAATCGGAAAGAAATGTACAAATTAATTATAGTAATGAAAATTCTAGGTTAGGTGATGTAAATAATATTGTTCAAATATCTGGTAAAACCAGTTTTCCTGAAGAATTTCCAAATAAGACTGAAAATCTTGAAAGTGATTTTATCAAGGATGCTTACAATGGTGGAACGGGCCGATATATATGTCCTTATTGTAAGTTACCATGTGCCAAGCCTTCGGTTCTCCAAAAACATATCAGAGCTCATACCAACGAAAGACCTTATCCATGTATACCTTGTGGGTTTGCGTTTAAAACAAAGTCCAATTTATATAAGCATCGGAGGTCAAGAACACATGCTCTAAGACTGCAAGGACCTGATGCATCGACGGCAATTAATGATGATGATTTATCTGGTGGATCGGAAAGTGATACATCTATACCACCCACCTCACTTTCTGATACAGGATCAGATGCCTCAGTCGTTCGTCTTGAAAATACACGATCTCATGAATTTTCTTCTCCGGAATTAACAAATGATAGTGTACCTTTGGGGAGTACTAATTTTCTATTGAATGAAAATAATAAATCAAAAACAATATATAAGCCCAAGTTCAGAGCAGCATTTTATCAGGGCGCTGACGACAAAGATAAGATAAAGAAAACGATTTCATCGAATGCTGACTTTCTTACGGAACATATCTCTAAAATTATATCAGATAATGAGGCCATTGTTGACGTTATAGAGACACCTCTCCAAAAAAAATACGGGAAAATTAAGCAAATTGCTGAGAGCAAACAATTTATGTCTGAAAGTGAAATAAAATCAGATGTAATACCATTAAACTTAACGAAACATAATAATGAGACTGATAGCTCATTTAGAAAACGATCTCATTCTGAAAGTTTTACACATTTCGAAGATCAAAAACATCCATTAAATCCCGAAGGGTCTATTATAAAAGATTTACTACTAAAAAATAAAACAAATGGTTTATCTTCTGCTACCAACGAATTATTAGATGGACATCTTTATATATGTCCATTGTGTCAAATTGTATTTAGAAGTGCTGATAATTACGAAATACATAGAATGTACTATTGTAAAGGAAGCATTACTAACAACCCTGCATCAATTAACATTCTACATAAAGAGATAAAAAGTACGCCAAGAGGTGAAAATGTTTTTATGAGAAGCAATTCTATCAATGTTCGGTTGCCTGAAACTCAAGTTAGCACAGCAACTAAACTAAATGTATGTACAAAGATACAAACTTTAAAAACGAAACCCGATAATCTTATTATTACGAAATCTGAATATAATGATGTAATCGCACCCTTACCATCTCCAGGCCCATTGCTTGGTAATACTCGCCTAGTAGATACAAGGGGGTCGTCAGATATGGGTAGAAAAATTTCAGAATTAACAGAAAATAGTATACGACCTAAACAAGCCAGCCCGAAACGAAGAATTGAGAGCACTTCAGATGCTTATAACAGCCCAGGCGTTTTAGAGAACTCTTCATCGCGTTCTAGTGAATTATATTCACATCCTAAAATTAGATGCCTGGATACAAATCAAATAACACTACGTTCAATCGAGGAAATATCACAACATATGAGACACAGTTCCACTTCTCTTCAAATGTTCGGAGGTGAAGTAAAAATAGTTGATCACTCAGGGAGCACTACCACTTTAAGAATAGAACCGAGCAAAAATCAATTGTCTCCAATAATGGTGCAACAAAATCTTTCTCCTTCGAAATTCGCAAATGAATCTGAAGCAAGTAGTGTGGTCGTGAGATCAGGATTACACTCTGGAGGGACAATTGTTCATAATCCACCTACGCCAAAAGAAATAATTAGCACACCACAACCCCAGACTCCGCGAATTACCATGTCTTCGTCAACTGCTCAAAACTTGCTCAATATTCATGACATAACACATTTTCAATTTCCGCCCCTTAGTGCTATAACAGCATATAATCCTCTCACTTTACCTCCGCTAAGCCCATCTTCATCGCCTACCGGTGCTACAACGATATTACATGGAGGTAAATTAATCCCACACGTGCCAGGAATACCAGGTCCGAATACACAGGGTGTGTTCGTTGGAAATACAAATGTGCCGACTAAGTCGATAAATGGAGACCTACATAAAATATCGTTACAAACATCTATTGATACTATTCAAGAACCATTGATACTTAAAAGTCCTGCTGGGAAAAGTCCAGCTGTTTGTACTTATGAAAGATCTCGAAATGGTCCAAGTCCTAATTTAAAGCTACCCCATGTAGAGCAAGATAAATTCATTCAAAGTAGAGACAGAAGTAACACCGATATGCACCATCTCCCTGTGCTTCCCATTATTAAAATAAAAAACGTAGATGATCCAGTTTCATTTACAAACATAATACGTACCTCAACTAGCAAACAAGATGGGGCGCTCAAAAGGGGGTCTGAAGGATTTCCTAGAACGCCAGTATTAAAAGAAAATACAAACTACGTGATCAACAAAAAATCTAAAGACTATAATCACCAATATTCTAAAAATATGGAAATTAAATTGGAAGTTAATGAAATGCGCAATTTTAATTTTGAAAATTTGATTACCAAAACTGAAATATATAACAACCAGATTCAAAGTTCATCGGAAGTGCAAAAAAATACTAATGCACAGGAAACTGACAATAATTCTGTTGCAAATGAAAGGTCAGAAACATTATACTTTCAGAAAAATCTAACAGCAAATTCGAACACTGAAGAAAGAAAGCCAAAGTTTTTGCGACCATCAACCTTACCTCTTAAACCTGGAACATTTACACCGAAGAGGCACCATGGAATAACACCGAATGCTAATACAATGCCATTAGTGTCCCCTGAAACACCACGACCAGCTAAGGCTTATGGTCAACTATATTTAAATGGAAATGCCTACACATATTTGGGTCTCAAATGTTCTACTAAAGTTTTCTATTGCACGATTAATCGGCCGCAGCCCACCTATGTTCCAAATCAACACTTTCTGTCCATGTACAGTAATTGGCAGGTAAATAGAGGAAGTTTTACAAATATATAGTAATAATACAATGCTGAATTGTGATTGTGACATGAATGCATGAATATGTTTACAGTTATTATCAGAGCTGACGCCAGACCCGCTGGGATTGTCAGCATCGTCTGCAATGTCTTTATATGACTCACGTCATCGACCGCAGAGCGTGGCCGTCTCTGTAATCAAACAGGATCTTATATTGACTCATTCATCGCAATGGAATAAAAATGCAGAGAATAAACAGGTATTTTAACTTTCATACAAAATGTTACTTTTTACTTAATTGTTTAATTCCATTTAGTTCGCAACAGATTATGATTGTTATTAAAAAGGGCCGCTTATATGCCAGCTATATTAACAATATAGTATGACTAAAATTTTACAAAAACAAAATTACCTTAACAAATTTTATAATACACCCAAAATAATGTAGTCAGCGCTGCAAATTATTAAAACAAAATAAATATTTAAAAAATGCTGATATGTTTAGAATATAATATATTGTTTATGGATGTAAACAAGAATTGTGCATTACATTGATTTATCCAATCATTGCGATGTAATCTTTTGTCCGTTTTAACAAACTTATTTCGTAAACAATCTTGGCACATCTTTTTTTATTTATTCAATTATAACAAATATTAAAAATAATTAGTTTCAGCATTCAATTATTATTTATTATTCAATTCAGTTCAATTTGTGTCTGCATTATTTTTAAATTACAAATTAGGTATATAAAAAAGACATCGTAAGAATGTTTACCAAATAAGTCAAGTTCATTGAAATGGAGTATAGTAAGGTTGACCTAATCATTATAATATATTGGAATAGAAGTCTACATTATCGTAATTTTTTACTGGTTTGCATTTTTT
>DWKA01001739.1:0-11807 GCA_018249155.1 Panoquina ocola ocola | reverse complement strand
TATAGTGTCATTAAAGCTCAAAATTATTTGTGCTCCCCCCCTTTATTCGGCAATAAGCTCGCGTGCCAATTATAGACTATTATAGTTAGACTACAAAATCTGTACCTGGCGGTATAGGTACGGTCTACATCTATAGCAGATTTCACGTTTCTTGCATTCAATAACTAACTATTCACACTTTATTACTGTAATATGGGAGTTCCGCATGAGTCAGCACTTAACGCGAAACGTATCGCCCAAATCAAAATCGATGGGATATTGATATAGGGGAATGGGTAGCCTATGGTTAGTTAAGTAAGTAGGCTTTCATTCTAACCATGGTTAAAGATCTTTTGAATCCCTTGCTTTTTCGATTAAAACAACCTATTTCAAAATCTGTAACGTATCATATAAACAAACGAACAAGATTTCTACAGTTGATTTTCATTGATTTCAGGCTTTGAAATTTTAAACGAATGTGAAATATTTTATGGTAGCTAAGTAACTAAAACATTTTTTACGATATAAAATTCCAGCTCTGTAATTCTAAAATCCGACTTAAAGTCAATTACAAAACTTGTAACCTGTTTTAGTAACTAAAAAAAGTATAACACCTTGCCTACGAATATTTCTTCTTTTTTCTTCTTCTATACCTATCTATATATTTTTTTAGTTATAAGATTTGCAAACCTAACCAAACCATTAACAAAGCAACACCTACCTAGTCCACAAGTATTTCCGTTAGTTACGACTTTTTCAAACCTAACCAAACAATTAACAAAACAACACCTACCTAGTCCACAAGTAATTCCGTTAGTTACAACTTTTGCAAACCTAACCAAACCATTAACAAAACAACACCTACCTAGTCCACAAGTAATTCCGTTAGTTACAACATTTGCAAACCTAACCAAACTAACACACACCTGCCAAGTATTTTGGAGACGCAGTCAGATCTAACCAAACCTAACTGTTTGGTTTAGTTTAAAATTTTGTTAATACAAAGCAGCACCTACCTGCCAAGAATCTTGGAGACGCAGCCATTGGAGACCTGGAGGATGCGGCTGATGTCGCAAGGCCTGGCCCCGGAGTGGGCGAGCTCCACGATCTTCTGCCGCGTGGAGTCGGGCAGGGGTCTCCCTCCTACAAACACGCCGCCGAGCTGGTTAACACCGCTGTGACCTGTTCACCACAAGCCTGCTTACTCCAATTAATCCCGTTCCGGACAGTTGTCACAGCTTGTGTGATGCGCACAGGCCAACTATTGTATTGAGCGGATACAGGCAGTATGACGTTAGAGATTGACGTGAGAAATTGTAAGGCTAGAAACAAACTGAGCCCACGTATCACAAGTGTCACAAGAAATCAGACGTCATCATGCATCGTATACGTAGCATATGTGAGCTCAGTTTATTTCTAGCCTAAGTATATTTTGCGTTGCGTTAACGCCATCATTGATGAGTATTTGAGTACGTTATGCATAATTTTATCATTCACTTTTTTTTACAAAACTTAATATGATGGCGTGCTCATAACGTTGATGTTTTAAGTAATTTATTGGCACGAATGATGTATAAGGATTTCAATTATGATGTTCTTTCCATAATCATGCTATTTCATCATAATTCTACGTGAGAGTCTCTTTACATTTTGATAAATGTTTCAACGCAATTTTACTGCGTCCTATTAAAATCTACTTTGAAAGACTACAATCTCAGCTGAATGGCAATCACGGAAGTAACCAAACAATTAGGTATGTTTGTTAAGATAAAAGTTTCAATTCCGCTTCACGGAGCTAATATTTGTTTAAAGTTCTAAACTTATTTGAAAATACAAACATTTCAAAATTTTACTTTTTACGTTACACAAAAGTTTGTAAATAATTTTTGTAACTTTAAAGTTAGTTACATGAATTGGAATACATGTAATTGGTGTTTTCGTTGGATTTTAATGCGGCCGTCTTCAAGTTAGGCTTCTACATATTCAGTGTGTGTTAGTAGAAAGTTAAGTACATATAAATATTATTCACTTATGACATCAATTTCATACTTAATGTAATCACTACTGCCTGTATCCTCAAAATACAATAGTATACAGTGTTTATTTAAGTTATTACGCAAACCAACTCTACTTTACCCAGTTATATTATTTAAATTGACTCTATTTAATAAAGTAATTAGAATTTATCTAAAGTGAGACTACAAGTGGTTTAGTTACTACTAACTATTACGATCTACCACCGTCTATATATTCACTTTCATAAGCATAAAGTCTCAGATAAATATTTCCTTAATTTTCACTCTTAGCTTAATTAAAAGGAATTAGTGGGAATATTTTATCACCATTTCATACTTAAAAAGATATTTTCGAGTTATTATAGAATTTCTGGTAGCGAGGCCCGTAACTTTAGAATAACGTTGGAGTACTAACTATCCCAATTAACTATCCTGAAGCCAAAGAAAAAAGACAAACTCCATGCTTTGGGATTATACACTTTAACTTACAATTTAAGTGTACTGTAAAAAAATCTCATGTTACTCAATAATAATGTAGCATTCTAATAGTGAAATATCTAAATATATAAAACCCAAAGGTGACTGACTGACTAATCTATCAACGCACAGCCCAAACCACTCGACGGATCGGGCTGAAATTTGGCATGCAGGTAGATGTTATGACGTAGGCATCCGCTAAGCAAGGATTTTGATCAATTCCACCCCCAAGGGGATAAAATAGGGGATAAAAGTTAATACTCTTAATGCGAGCGAAGCCGCGAGCAAAAGCTAGTACTTCATAAAGTATTGTCCGAATTTGGTAGTGAAAGCTAATTGTTTTGCTCTCGGATATTATTGTGTCTTAGTTGTAAATGTCTAGAGACCATAGATAGATAACTGAGAATCGAGAAACGTGGGTATTCAAATTCAATTTCAAGCAGTACGTGTGTTAATACATTTAAACGTGTGTAAAACTAGAATTCGACACACTTGGATCTCCCATTGTCTATGCAAAAGTCGATTTGTCGACAAATGTAAAAGTTCCCCTTCTGTCTCTTTCTTTCCGCCTCTTTTGTCTCTTTCTTAGCTTAATGCCAAGTTGGTCTAGAAGTCTATTAGGTTCAACAGCTCTTCTGTGCTAGACGATGTGTATTTACATTGAGTGCGGCATTACATTCATCTGCGACCGCCTCAACCGCGGAACATTCCCGATAATGGTTCAGCCGTGTACGCTGCTAGGCTGGTGCTTCGTTTACGCTTCAACTCTACTAAACTCAGAATACTTTGTTAAAGTACAGAGAGTAGTATCATAGCTAAATTTGACGTGATTTTTGTTAGTTACAAGGCTATTAGACTCAATCCTTCTCGAATTCTAGGTACCTACCTACTAAATACCTACAGATCGCGCGCAAGTTAATTGCAGTCGGGGCCTGAGGTAAAGGGGGGAGCACGTCGGCCCGCCGTCTTTAATATAGTGTTATTAAACCTCAAAATTATTTATGCTCCCCCCTTTACCTCAGGCCCGGACAGCATTCAACTTGCGCGCGATCTATAAGTATATACTTTATAATATTTTCCCACTTTTCAACACAATAAAATCGATGTGGCCATGCAATTTTGGGTGCATATTGAATGTCAAAATTGTCAAGTAGCAATTTATTACAAAGTATTTTATTTATATACCTATCAACTATGATTTGACTGTGATGTGAAATATTCTTTATCTGGCCCTATCTAACCGACAGATCAGTGCCACAACTACTTAACATACACACTGTAAAAGGTGACAGAAGCCGATAGTTTCATGTAAGAATAAAAAAACAATTAAAATTAAGTTATTATGAGAAAGACTCCCACAGATACTTACCATAAAAACTACGCAACTGTTAAGGCCTATGTCCCACTTTAAGTTAAATTTTTTTACAACTTCTACATTACCAAGCTCTTTTCCGAAACGTTTGTAAATAAAAAAAATCAGTGATACCTATATAAGATATTTTAAAGTTCAATATGAATCTAAGACAATAAAGAGGGATGATTACAACTAATTCAAAAACGGTCTAAGTTCCTTGACTCATCACTAAATCACTAGTCAACTGGTCTATAAGCGGACCTTCCCGCGCTGTCTCATCGAAGGCAAGTAGACTTAGAAGACAAACGAGGCATAGGCGGTTGGCAGCAAACAATCATAGGCTGGAAATTGTAGACTGAGCCGACACGTTCTACAACGCATAAAACTAAACAACAGACACGTATTGATCACAACACGTACAGTTTAATCAAATGAACCACAGGTAATTTAATATACAACAGTACGGGTACTAACCTGAGGTTACAGAAGTTATTAACTACATTATTATATGTTTAAGTCGTAATTTAGTTCTGTTATTATTACGTAATTCCTACCAGCACAGGTAGGTACCAATTGCATTAGCGAAATGGTTAAAGCAATACATATATTATTTAGAAATGGTACTTAACGTATAAACTTTTTCTCTTCCCCTGGCCTCCTGGGGATAGTCTATTCTAAAATAGGCAATACTTCTAAAACTTTTCCAATGATTATTATTATACTCGTAAATGATTAATCTGAAAAAAATACTTATAGAAAAAATAAATGCAATTTACATTCTTTAATTTATTATCTATATTTAAAGTAATTATTAAACACTTTTAACTTGGATACTTGAGCTACCTACTTGTATGTGAAACTAATTACAAGTACCTAATTAAAATTTTTCTAAGTCCAGTTGCGACTCACACTCACCTAGTAACTCGGGTTATTATTTTATAAAGTAGTATTTACGAAAATATTTTATTCCGGTAGTCAACAAGCCAACATTTGGAAGGTCATTGCCCCGTAATTTAAAAATTAAAATTCCCTGGCTAACGAGCCTCATGCCATAATGTGTATTAAAAGTGTACACTCGTGGAAATAAAAAGTGAGGTGTAAATATTTGACGGTGTGACGACTGCCGCTGCCGGCCGGACGTACGTCGGCGACTAGAATATTAATTACTGCACAGAGCTTTAGTGGGGACTGTGTTCGATGTTCAAATTTTTTATTTGCCTAGTAATACACGAGGGTACCGCCCAGTTATTTAGTTAGTTTAGTTGATATACATGTTGTTTTAATATGCCACGATGCATTAAACCGACAAACTTTGGAAATCATTTAACATTTCCGAAAACCGACTTAAAAATTATTTTAAAGCTATGTCTATACTAATTTTAGCGGTGACGTGGTAGATTCATAAAAACGCGATGATATTAAATATTTACGTCACATAAATGTTTGTTTTGGTCCGCATCGAATCAGAGCATTCGCTTCGCTGCAAGATCTCTAGTAATTAGGTTTTCCAAATGTGTTTATAGAGGTAATCTTTTACTATACATGTACAAATAATATGATCTACCAGAAAATAAACACTACTAGGCAACATAATGCACATTTAAATGCAAACTCTAGATTATTATCAATAAATGATAATAAAAGTGTATTTGTGACTTTATACTTCGTAAGAAATTTAACGGTTAACAATTAATATTTTTTTTAACTATCATAATTATATTTTTGTTTAATTGCTCGGACTTACCTAATTTAAATTATTTATTTTTTTCAGGTAAGCGCGCAAAATCTATCATCATGTCCATAAATGTAAGTACTTTAGTCGTTACTTCACTTTTAGTATTATTTTACATTCTCAAACCAACAACAAACTCCTTAAAAACTTTTGAACAAGTATTTGAAAACTTTTAATATGCGCTCTATTAAAATTTGTTCATTATTTGTCCGTGGCGCCACAGTCGACACAATACCGTGCCGCAGATGGTTCATATCAACGCGTACGTGAATCGTGTAACAACTCAGTCGTCGTAGTAGTACAATCAAAATGAAACAGATGGCGTTGATATGCTATGAATGGGATTTCGAATTTAAGTTATTTTGATTATGAGTATTTCCACATAAAGCAATTATTTATTAACTCTAAAGTTGGTATTAATGTAAAAATGTTTAGGATTTCTCAAAAAATCTCATTTTTTTTTCGAGATCTTTTAACAGGTACCTACTCTTAAAATTATTTAGCCAAATATAAGAATCATACGGAAATGACAATAATGGGATTTTGTAACATGCAAAAACAAGGACACATTAAACTAAATTAGAAAAAGCTTTTATATACCTTTTTTTTCCGTTCTTAGTAATTTTTGTGGAATAGTTTTATTTATGAGCATTTAAGTACCAATAGATTTATATAAACAAATATGTTGGTTTGAACTTCAATGTTTTTTTTTTAACTTAGATAATAAAAAAGTATGTTAATTAAAAAAAACTAATAATTAAAAAAATATATTTTTGTAAAAAAATACACATTTTCAATAAAATTTAATAAATAGATTTCCTTGTAATAAATTATCAACACCACAGCTCATTGTATCCCTAAATAATAATACCGTTAGAAGTTGCCAAGATGCTTACATAATCAACTTTGTAAATGGTTACACAGAGTTTCATTGTGTTCTCTAATTCGGTGATTAAAAAGTAAGTACGTAATCCCCTAATGGGCCGAGTTGGGAAGCTCTCCTAAATGCTACCTGGATTCTCTTTCACTTGTTATCGTGTAATTATGCACTCGGGCTTGGTTATTCCCGTTGTATTTGATACCGCTATCTCCGCTTTGAATTTCATGAAATTACGCGCGTTAGAAGTTATAACGATTAGTTGGGTTTTGATTATTTTCTTAAGCGTAATTGGAGATAGGATTATTTTCGAGATATAGGTGGTTCGGTTTGTGATATCACGTTATTGTTATTAAGAGGAATTTGTGGATGTGTTTATCTTTCTTCCTTGTATTCAAGACTGTCTCGGGGTTCACCCTGTGAAACTACTATCTAATTCCAATTAACAGAGAGATATGAAAGAGTGAAAGGGATTAATAATTTAATCATAGTGGCATAGGTCCAATTATCCTATGACGTAATCGATATTTTTTTATTCGCTAATCAAGCCGCTGTATTAAGCTAGGTGTGAGGTTATCAAAACTTTTAAAATAACATTGTTGAATTTTAGATCAACCAAGGACGATTTTCTTATCCTTCGTTTTTAAAATTAGTGCCTAACTAAATGACGACATTTTAAGACGATTAGTCTTAAAATGATGTTTCTACCCTGCACGAGTCTAATAAACGAGAGTGTTGAAAGTCATTTCATTATCATCAATGCAACCCATGTTTGTTCTGCTGCTGGGCTCGGGTTTCCTGACCACGCTTACCAAGTGTGGAATTGGAAGAGTTCACACACATTTGAGAACAATATGGAGAATTCCCAGGTTTTCCGGTTTCTTTACGATGTTTTCGTTCACCTTTTTTTAACCAATTAACTAGTATAAATATAACATGACTTTTATAAAGTTAGAGTTGCGTGCAGGATTTTAGATCAGAACCTCGCGTTCGTGAGACCACTACGCAAAGACTATTCAAGACGGAGTGTAGCACCCTATACAAGATAAACAATAAAAAGTAGGCCCCAATCTTGGGGTCTGGTCTGTTTCCCGCGCTTTAATGTAGTTTGTTCAGCCAAAATATAGGCAAATAAAGAAAGCGTATTAAAAAGAAAACGCTGTCACGCAGAAGAAAGTAAGAAAATTTTTCACGACATCAACATGCGTAATCTAGAGGTTATAATTATCTAAACACTTTGATATTAGTTTGACACGTTTACTAACATGAAACGGAATGCGCGTAGTGTCGCGGTGTCGCGATGTGATGCGATTGTAATTGTTGCTAAGCGTAAGACAGCGTCGGCAAGTTTGCGTACCTGTTAGATCAACCCCAGTAATTAAACCCTGATCCCTGGCTCATGCCATAGCAAGCGGGATTTGTAATTTATCGGCTCGTTGAAGGTTGTGACGCAGAACACTATTTCTAAACAAAATCTAGGTAGGTATGTCTTCGCATATATTACCAATTTGTACAAAGAAACATCCTAACAACTTTCGGTAAATTCAATATTATTTTGAATACAAATTTCATACAATGTTTCATAACTAAAGTTTTTCTTTATTTGTTTAAATTATACATGCATTACATTTTACTTAATATGTGTATTACTATTTTCTTTCCGCGAAGCGTTTTTACTCGCTTGCTTGAGTCAGCTAGTTGACTCATGTGCGTCGATATTTACGATAATAAAATATCCTTCGTGTGTATTTGACGTTCAATACACAATAATTATCTTAAACGTTATAAAGTTTCAGTCCAAGTTTGCATACCTGTGCGATAAACCCGAGCAATTAATCCCTAATCCCGGGCTCATATCTAGACGGGAGTCGTAATTTATCGGCTCGTCGACGTTTGCCACTAGAGGTTCGTATACAACTCGTAACTACCAAGTTGCGGATTCAACATCACCGATATGTAAGCAAGTAGATTTCAATTTAGTAACAGCTGCCTAATTGATAGAGCAAACTTGACGGTGTATCGGATTTAAGTGGATATAGGTTTCAGGGTTTAGCGAGGCCGTGGGGTCTAAAGTCGAAGTGAAACTTCTGTAGCCTCGCTGAGAATAAAAATTAATAATCGTGAAAGACGAGAGCTTCGTTATTAGTGTTGGTTTTGGCAGCGCCATCTGTCGAGGAAACGTAGAACTTTTAAGCAACCTACCTCTAATTAGGATGTCTGTTTACCTACTATATTATCAAGTTATTACCTAAAACATACAATTTCCGTAGCAAAACACATATTTCCACTTGTTCCCGTCACAAATGTAGCACTACATTGTAGAATATTTCAAACGGAAATGACATCTGATGGCCCTTTGGCATACATGCAGGAAAAGGTTTGTTCCAATTCACTTTCATTTTATGACAAGTTGTGAACCATTGAAATATAAGTTTCTAAGCTGTAATGCATTGACCCTCAAGCTCCAAGTAATCGACGCTCTTTTTAAGATTCTAGAAGTGTAAAAAACTCTTAGAATTAATGATGTAACTTCTTAAAAACATGTTGAACAAAGTACACTCATGTATTGAAGCTAAGCAATTGATAGCTCGCAAAGGTAAATGGTCTATTGAAATATGACTTGGAATGTGTTTGAATAATCTTCTTTGTCCTGTTATTTGCTTTTGAATCGAGATGCCTGAATCCTTATATCCGCCTCTCCTTGTGACCTTATGCATTTCTTATGATCCCCGGCTCTGAACGCTTTGAGACAAATGTACAGCTATTTAAATGGAATATTCAGCATTGTAATTTGTAACATCCATTCTAAGTACAAATTCCTTATTCACTGTTTAAGCAGAATGCTTCAACGTCTTGTGTTTGTGCAAAGTCCTCTTTCAAAGAATCCAGGCGTCACCTTACAATAGACTGTTTGGGTTGTGAAATTAAAGCTGCTTCATGTTGGTATTGTAACATACGCTGTTTTATTCAATTAACAATTCATACGAATGTTTTGACTGTATCCGCATGAAAAATAAATATGTTTCCTTCTTTATCAGCTTGATCCCGGATTAAGGAATGGCTTCAGGCAAACAAATTAGTATTCTCTGCGTCGGTAGGATAGTCACATACAATAAGATATAAATAACGGGGAACCCGAAGACAAATACGTACCTGTCATAAAGCCGTCTGTCCCAAGTAGGAACTAAACTCTAGACACTTCGTTACGGTAGTGAAGACGACTCATAACCCAAAGTCTGGATGTAAAATTAGGTGGAGTCAACGTACTCGCCGTGTAAGTTGAACCAAGATTTTTTTATCATAAATATAAATTTTGGTCAATCATATCCATCGTGCATTTAACCAATATGCTCGAAGATTAAATCAAATATGATGTTATGATCACTTAATTTAAATATTCATAACTTAATGTCGTTAAATCATTCTAGATTTATGGAAATTGTAATCTTCATAAACCTGTATAAATTTACGACATTCTTTGACTTTAAAGAACAGACGTTAAATCGCTTTCTGACGTAATTGCTAAGACGGAAACGGATATTCTTTTAGAAAAAATGTATGAAACCACGATCACAGTTGAAGATTGCATTTGAATGTTTCATTTAAGACGTCCAATGGGTCGGAAGCGGTTAAGAGGGTGATAAGAAAATCTCCTTCGGGGGCATTAAAATATGTAAGGGGCAAAAATAACAGATGGTCTACCGTCGAGGTAACGAACTGTTATATAGACCCAGTTCGCCAAAGAGGACCCAAGGGTTCTTCGCGATGTTAGTTTAGGGATGTGTAAGTTGTTTGCCTAAAATATTGTTATTTGCGTATCATTTTTGCGCAAATCCATGGATAATCGGGCCATGTTTGCACACGTAAGTAGGCATCGTTAAAAAGAACAAAGGGAAGGGGTATGATAAGTATTTGTTAGAACATTTTCACAAATCAAAAGTTATAAAGGACCGTCTTAAGACTTTGTTTTGTCATGTATCAGAATGGGATTTATTATATTCTTTGAATTATTCTTCGGTTCGCTTATTCTTTTCGATGGTCGTAATGAGCACATTTTAGTTGTGTATATTGTAGATAGGCAACGTAAAAATATACTGAAAGATACATATAATGAAGTACAAAGGAAACCTTTTTGTTAACTCTCAGTTAATTGAACTACTTTACATTTACGTAATTTACGTTATTTACAAATCTTCTTGGAATATATTAATTAATGATAAAAAAATTATAATGATAAAAAGCAGTGATAGATAGGTTTGAACTTTGATCTCTCGAACGGGAGCTCCTGCGTTCAAATCCTGCACGCACCTCTAGTTTTCTGTAATTTATGTCTGTAGTACCAGTACCTGTATTAGGTGAAGGTACATCTTGAGGAAATTTGCACGATTGAGAGTTCTCCATATTGTTCTCAAAGGTGTGTGAAGTCTGCCAATCCCCACTTGGCCAGCATTGGTGGACTATGGTTTGTAACCCCTCACGTCATTTTGAGAGGAGACCCGAACCCAGCAGTGTGAAAAATATGGGTTGTAATGATGACGATGATGATCCCATTTGAGGATTAAAAAATTGCCCAATCGGACGACGACGCCAATGAGTTCTATAAAGAATATTCATGTTTCGTTAGATAATGTGAAACTAGGTAAGGTGTATTGAACAAAATACTAACTCGCCCTATCTTTTATCCATTTATTATTCCAAAAACATTCATGTGGTTAACATACATCCATCAGCCTTTGGTCCTCTTCTAGCTTTAGGCTTCCCCTAATTTGCGTCTATCAACGGCGGATCAATTACCTAGCTAGAATAAACATAGTAAATATTAGTTATTTCAGTGACCGTTCAAAAGCAAAGCGATATTTAACACAACCATGGTGTAACCGCAGTGCTATTCGACATGCTTATTTCCAAAATTGCAGAACACCGCTACGCAGATACGTCGCATACCATTGGCCTTAATTAAATGTTATTGAAACCAGTGAACAACACGCTGGTTAAATAATATTCAATGCCAGGTATTTCGGTAGCGAGCACTACTGATATCAGACGAATCAACCGCTGTCCACATAATGAAACAAATAAAGTATTGGTTGAAACCGCAATAAATTTGGAATTTTCAATTTCAAATTTGACTATAAACCAATGATAGGCAAATTGGTTGTAAATAATATTTGATGCGCTTTTTACTTACATTACAAAATATACTGGTGTGGTAAACCGCTCAGAGTCAAATTGGCGCGGTAGCAGTCACTTTTTAGGTGGTTCGAAAGCTTAATTTTGAGATGAAGTGAACTATGAACACACGTCACACGTCACCCCGCCGTCTTTAATATAGTGTCATTAAAGCTCAAAATTATTTGTGCTCCCCCCCTTTAC
>DWKA01001738.1:0-11811 GCA_018249155.1 Panoquina ocola ocola | reverse complement strand
AATTGATGCCAGGAACACGCTAGAGTTACTTTCATTTCTGGGCAGCATTTGGTCCAAACCCTGTCATTCTCCTTTAACTTATTTTAGTTAATGTGATACTTAATATGTATTTCCTTCTTAGTATCTCAGTTAAGCTTAATATTTTATTAAAGACTGACTATATTATTCGTTGACAACATAGTCTAATTTATAGTGACCCTACCTGCGAATCTAGGAGTCCCGGGTTCGATTCCCGGCCAGGTAAGATTATTTATAGAGGTTTATTCAAGGATTATTTGAGTGGACTCTATATACCACGATACATGGGGTTCTACTGCGTGTGTGTGCAAGTTTTGTTTAATGTTACAGTCCTAAGTTAAATTCTTACAGGATACATGTGCTTCATACAAATTCAAATTTATTTACAGGTTACCGTGCCCGTTCACACAGACGTCGCTAGCAAGTTTACGACAAGGTGAATATTTACGCTGACTTTCTTTTACCTACTTGAAACTTTAAATAAATATTCAATTACAAATACTGTTCCTCACTTAGTAACTACATCTCTTCTAAAAGATAAGATATTACTTTATACATTTTGTCGTATGTAATAAGTTTTAATCATAAAAGTTTGTAAATATGTTTGTAAAAACAGATTAATTACTATGAACGTAACTTTCATAGAGCTTCCGTAAATACCTTCTTCATTTTCGTCACCTGAGAAATAAGCTACCGTATACGATACCGATCAGACTACCTACAACTTTATACTCATCGAAATATTTTCGTGGAATAAGAGCGATGAAATCAAGTCCAAGTATCACGAGAGCTGAGGCATGTTTTAATCTCGACAGGGATCGATAATTTCGGATGAAACCGGTAACTTACAGATTCAGGGTGCATTAACGACATATAATTTATAACGTGAGATCAGAGAAAGGCGCCGACTTTACGGAAACTTCAACGGGTCTCATTTAGGACATGTAACTGATATGGTAATATTACCACAATGTTGTTGTAATATTATACGTCAGTAAATAACAACGTGAGCCTGCCTCTGTGTGAGTAGATCTGCCATTTTAGATGCATTTAAACATCGTTACATCTTAACGAAGGTTGTTTTGAAATTCAACGGAGGACTTAATATTATAGAGTTAATGAAAGTTTTGTAAGTTCCATTTAATTTGGAATATTTACATAAATTGTAATCGCATTCATGTATGTACCTAAGTACCTACTCAAAATATTTTAGATAACGATATATTTTTATAAAAATTATTTTTGCCGCGTAATTATGTAGACTATGTAAAAATCCCCCTATGTAATGTCTACCCACGCGTAATTCAATTGAAGTAACGTAAAAGTAATCTATAGAAATTTAACACTACGTAGTAGTAGATAGTTATATGACATGTATTGGCGCAGACACTACGTAAGAAGGTAGATAAATAAATATTTAAAATTTTCCTTTCTTTACGCATTTTCATAGACAATCTTTAAATGTACTCGTAGCTGCGAAAAATATGTAGAGTTATTACTGTAGAGTTTTATAACATTTTGATAATGTCTTATATTACTATTATAAGTGCTTTCGGATGAATTATAATCAAGTTTGTATATATTTATGCAGATAAAAATATTATCAATAGCCAAGATCTTTTGAAAATAAATTTTTGTTAGGACTTACTAATGTTATACGACTATCTCTATCATAATTTTTGCACTTTCGCATTTTTGTTGATAAAATAACTTCACCGATTTCTCATACTACTGTGCTCTATAAGGCACTCGTTATATAAAAGTAGATCGTGTTAGGTACACGCTAACACATATCGCGCGCAGAGATGGCGTTTGCGCAACCCGCACACATGTTCGAGATAAGAAAGCGTACTTTTATCCATCGTATGGCCGACCATTGGCCTGGAGAGTTTCCTAACGTAAATATTTATAGACGGCCGGGAACGCGCAGTTGTTCCTATGTTTGTGTCTGTCATTCAACGCGCCTGAGTCTCGTCTGGTCGTTTACTGTTTGATCGGACATAGATACAGTTAGGTATCTATTGTAAACAATGTATTTCTTATGTGTGGCAGTGTGCAGTGCAAGTTATTCTTATTTAAGTTATGTTGATTTTGTTTTTGAAGATAAATTTACAGAAAAAAATATTAAAAATTATAATTTGGTTATGTAGTCAGTAAATTCATTAATAGTACGTTTCACGTAGTAAACGACTAAAAAATAAAAAATAGTTGAATTTACATTTCCTTCATAAAAACGGTTGCAAAATTTATTTAAGCACAAGTAACTCAAGGCCCATCAAAATACTAGATAAAATAATAATTATTATTGATAGTCTACGGTCGAAACTTAAAAAAATTGGCAAATGTGTAGTTACACCCAGTTTTCAAAGTTACAACTGAAAAGCAGGTAGCTCACGCTTTGTATCATTGATTTAATCCGAGGCATTAATTCCTTTAACACGTCCACACCTTGCAAAATCACATAATCTATCTTGTTGACAGTTCACCATTGTCAATGGTAATTACATCACATCAATGGCTAAGTGTGGGAAATTTAAATTCTTACCCCATAGATCTCGTATTTTATTTTGACAATTTGGTTTCAATTACCATATTAGCTTGTAAAGTAGCAATGTTAACAACAGTGAAAGCATTATGTGTCGCGGTATATGTTTTTCTTTTGTTAACTGACATGTTTTACAGCCGTAACTTGTGTAAACAGAACATGTCGTTTGTATAGGTGTGAAATATTGTTGGCAAATTTATTGGTTGTAACGCGCATTGTTCCCTTTCAATCGTTATGTATGGGAGGGTCTCGACCTTACATGGGGATGTCTTAAGATTATTATATTAGATCTATAAGAATCATTTTACTCATTGTATGTAGAATACAAATTGTAATAATTTCCTGTAAATTTAATAAGGTTGAATGTAGTGTTAGTCGTACGGTTTACTGAAATTATTGATGGATGACGTACGATTATTCCTTCGTAATGACTCTCAATTAAAAATGCAGATTTATAGAAATTATAAATAATGTTAGTAAGGCATTGGGACACGACCTTGGCACTGACATAAAATTATATAATCTACGTATAACCTATGATTATTTGTGGTGAAATTAACAGACGATAAAATTAAGTTTATACTCACAATAAAACGTGAGTGAGTTGCCGTCATAAAGTCTCGCGTTTTTTATTGGTAGCAACTCGGCGATGGTCGAGTGACGCTTGCAGTTTGGTTAAACGGCAGTTTATGGCTATTTTACCTCCATTAATCGCTTTACTACGCACCCGCGCCTCCGCTGTCACACTGGCAGGCAACCCTTTACGTTCGCTAATGTTCCTCTGTTGTTAATACCTCTTTAACATCATAAAGATTTTATTTCTGAATGCGTTATTCATAATACGTGCGGGATACAGCGCTGAACTTTCTATTAATGTACTTTGGTCTGAATTCTATGCAACATCTACGTCACTCCTAATGTCAAAGTAAATTTATGTCAATTGATGTAGAGATAGTTAATACGAAAATACCATTATGAATTACAAATGCATACCAATCAAAGTTGACAAATGAAACACGGTTGGTGTGAAAAGTAAACGTTTGTCGGGCGGGCGCCCGGGCGGCCGCCTACGAGGTGCCGGGTGCGGCAGTGGGCCGGTGCGTCCTCCCGCTGCTAGATGGCGCTGTGTCGCGCGCCTGTGTGCGCCGCGAGCCGCACACCGCTGCACGCCGCGCCGCCACTCCGCGCTCGACCGCGCCGCAGATCGCGCGCTTCGCGTCTTCGTTTTCCGTAGCGCTGCCACATTACGATACTCTCGCGACTTCGTATACATCTCCGCGAACTACTTTACTAAGTTGCCGCGGTGCGATTACTATTTTTTAATGTACTAAAATAAGCAGCTCCAAAAGCTGCGTAACTTCAATTCCACCCTCGAAATAGAACATTTTGTGATTCTTGGACTCGATTTCCTACGAGGAATATTGTGGTAGAGCTCGTCACCGTCGTGACGCTCGCTGGGCCGGCATATTCCCGGTAGCCTCGGATAATCTTCGAACCGCTGCGGTCGTCTCTCGTCCGGTCGGCTTTCTAAATCGGGAATCGCGTTTTGACTTTCATGTGCCGTCGCCGCGTGGTGGTCGCGTGTGCGCGCGGTGCGATGTGCCCGCGGCGCGCGTGAACGGCCGGTGACCCTCCCGTTCCCCCGTGGCTTGCCCGGCCGCCACCCTGTACCCTGACAATCATGTCGGGGGCCTCGGCGCGCCCTGCGACGCGGCCGCCGCGTCGCCAGCGCCCACCACCGGGCATTCCGCCGGGCCGGCCTGGTGGACCATGATGAACGGCGTCGGCGGCGCGCTGTACGAGGAGGCGCACGCGTCGCCCCCGGGCGGCTCGCCCCCGGCCGCGCCGGCCGCCGCGCCGCCCTCCGCCTCCAGCGCCTCGCCGGCCTCCGTTGGCTCCAACCCGCCGCAGCCGCTGCACATCCCGGCCAAGCGCTACGAGCCCGAGCCCGGCGTCATCCGGCACGCGCAGCAGCCCTGGGGCTACCCGCCGGACGCGCCCGGCTCCTTCGAGCACCAGTACCCTGCCGCGCCGACCTACTACAACCTGCCCGTGGAGAGGGAGCGCAAGTCGGCACTGCCGTTCTGGCCGGCGAGTGGCGGCGAGTACAAGCCGTACGCGGACGGCGGCTGCCACCAGAGCTTCTCGCAGCCGTGCTGGAACTACCCGTACGGCGCGCCGCGGGGCGAGCAGCCGCTGCCGTACGTGGGCGGCGAGGAGCGGCGGACGGCCGTGTCCGAGACGTCCGGCTTCTCCCACGACGCTTATGGCCTGAGAAACTATGCTCCAGAGTCCGTCTCCAGCGGGCCGTATCCTCCTCCGGGTGCACTTCCCGGTCAGTATTACATTCATACTTTGTTCTACTTCTAATGTTTATCTTGTTGCTCCTCGAAAATTGCACTCACGTTTTTTAACATCACTCACGAATCACTGTTTGTAAGCATTTCTCGAAATTATCGGTAGACGAACATGTGCAGTGCAGCTAAACATTTCTAAGATTTGTAAACAATTTACTCCATCTGAATTCCTCAGTCCGAAAACTTTTTCAGTGCTATATTTGAGGACACAAGTTAATCACACTATGTATACCAAAGTTATGTTCGATATTTTTGTTATTAATTGAAGACAGATGAGCAGGTTAGTAAATAATTTTATTATGAGTTTGTCAACCTTGACCCTAGTATAGAGTAATTTCTGCCGCCTGCTGCTAGATGGCGCTGCGCTGTCGGCCGCACACACGCGCAGCTCCCTGTCGATGTGTGCGGCACGCACACTACCACAATTCTTAAGATGAGGGTGTGGGTGTGTCATGATCGGCGCGTAAATACACATTGCACGATGCAGTTCTTGCTTGTATTTTTTTCAGGTTAAAATACGTTTTGTTTATTTGGTATTATATTCGTTTCAATGTTGTAGTAAATGTTAGAAATACTGATCTTGGCTCGTAGTCAATCTTATTTTGATACGTTATAGGTAGCTATAGTTTAGGTATGTTGGGTGCAGTTTTAGTACCTTAGTACAAAAAAAAATATTTTTGGTATACTCCCTCACAAAAATGTTATTTTCATATTTTATATGTAATTTATAATACATGCGAAGTACTAGCTAGTATCGATAGTAATATAAAAAAAATTAACAAAATAGTGGAATTAAAATATCCAAAAATATTGTCTTTCTATAACTCCACTCTATAAAACTCTATGAGACAGAGATTGATATCAATTGTAAAATTTATTTTTGGGGTAATCTCATGCAAAAATATTATTTTGATATTTTATATGTACCTAATTTATAAGACATGCAAACTAGCTGGTATCGATAGATAATATCTAAAAACAAGATTAAAAAAGTAGAAATATAAAATCCAAAACCTCCTCCTTCTATAATCAATTCTAAGCTAGTGATCAAACAAGGTCCACAACAAACTGGACGCACTACGCCTTAAAAAGCAATCGATACTCAAATCAAAACATTTTCCCACAGAGCACCATAAATTTGATGAATGAACGAAACACGCGCTACAAATGTTTAAAAACGGACCGTAAGCACCATTTTATAGGCAATGTAAACGGCGCTATACTACCGACAATAAATTAAAGTTTACGTAAAATAAAGCGCCAATAAAAATGTATAACTAATAAATAAACACGATACCTGAGCGCTAAGACAATAAACGGCGATCTTTGAGTAGTAGCAATAAACCAAATATTGCTACAATAAACACATTATAGACTGATGAGCTGACGATAAAATGTAGTCTAAGAGCTTGGTGTCGACTTGTGCATGCGACTAGCCGACTACCTACTCTGTCGTTCGTATATATCAATTTTATGATATCATAAAACCGCGGCCGCGTCACAGACATGCAATGATACCGGTTTCTTCCCCAAATCGTAGTAAATAGTAATTAGGAAACAAGCATGTCAATATGGGAGTAATAAAAAGCTTTCATTCATAAAGCCGCGGCTAGTTCGCTTTCGATCGCTGCCTAGCCATAAAGATGGGTTTATCGCACCTCTGTTACGGCAGACGTGTAACTTGACATAATTTTGCGTAAAACGCGAATATAATGGCCCATTAAAGGAAACAATTGTTGAAAAAGTTATACGAGTGTTCACGTCACTTTATGATTGTGTGTTTACAGCCCACCTGAGGTTGACATTGACTTTGATTTGTGCATTTACAGTTTACGAACCATTTGAGAAACAGTTAGGTTCGTCGTGTTCAACATACCAATAAATTTTATCAAAGCGAAGTAATTTAATTGATTCCTCGTGGTTTTCATTTGTCGCGTTTACGTTTTATTTTCAATATGAAAATAATTTTAGCTGCGAGGGCAATTATCAGGTAATTAAGTTAGTAGTTTTGATAATTATGTAGATACTAAACATTTATTTTAATTATACTTATCGTTACATCCATAACTCCATATTTAATATTTACAGACTTCTAAATATAATAATCGTGATTTCGGGAAAACCATTCATTTATGAAAAAAAAATTCAACTTTACTGGTACATTCACCTACTCGAATTTTGGTCTCACTTCATATGAATAAATAAAGAGAAACTTATGACGTACGACAAAGATTTTAACATTAGCAGACGTCTAGCTAGAGCACTGAAAAATCTTCACACAGTACAAATCGATGTTAGGAAATCACAAATGCCATTCAGCTAAGTAGTTGTTATTCAAGCGATTGTCAACCTTGCTGCTTGGCGATACGAGTGTCGTTTACTTTGACAGTTGGCAAAGTAAAGTTGTATACGAAATAGAGTAAGCTCGCGGTCGGGTAGGTAACTTTTATGGGCGAACAGAACCCGCACTTTTATTGCCACTGATCGCTACCTATCCCCTCATAATTGACAACTCAACTTGTCATTATGTTCTCTTTAAACAATTCGTGTTTCTTTGACAGAAATACAATACCGTAGTGCGTATTATTGTTTACTTGTGATATTGATAAAGTTTGACAACAACTTGCTACTCCTTAAGACTTTGAAAGGAGTTTCATAAAAAAATGTTTATGATAAGAATTCGAGTTTTAGAAATTTTGTTATATTGCAATATCTTACCCACTTAGACTTGATTTTTATAATTAAGTAAGTATCCGAATAAAGATGTCGTAATGTATATTAAAAAACTGCGTCAATGACTACCATTAATCCTATCCTGTCACAACAAAAAGTATTTTCTTTTTGTGCCGAAAATTAATTTTAATTAATATTTAATTAAAGAAATAAAATGGCAGTCATAATTATACCAACCCAGCAAAAATGTGATTGTGTTAATTCTGCAAAAAACAACTTTAAGCAACCTTGTGATTTCGTATGAAGGTTGTTGTAACCAGTGGTGCCAAGATTGGAGACATTCGAACTCAATTCTTAGGGCAGCGGTGGAATCAGGAATAACGAATTATTAACACAAAGGTTTATAATGAAAGGTTGTAATAGAGATAATAGAACAGGTTAAGGGGATGCCAATAAGTATTCGTTTTCGTTAAACAACTCGAAACTCTAACTTTTTGAATCTATCAAGAACATAGAAAAGGAAAGTCAAGTTAATAAAAAAATCA
The DNA here is from genome assembly GCA_018249155.1 of Panoquina ocola ocola. Taxonomy (NCBI): domain Eukaryota; kingdom Metazoa; phylum Arthropoda; class Insecta; order Lepidoptera; family Hesperiidae; genus Panoquina; species Panoquina ocola. The sequence goes on along the minus strand of DWKA01001738.1, from coordinate 3,673 downwards.
AAAATGTTTTTATTGATAATAAACTGCAGATATACTCGTATGTTTTTGCTTAAGTATTATAAAAAATTGTACCAAAGTTTTTGAAATTTGAGATTTATAAATCATTCACTAGTTTAACAAAATCCATTTTCATGTGATTTTCACAATAGTGAATTGAATATAATAAATGCAATGGCGTTTATTAGGCTTTATACAATTTACAGCGTCAATTAACTCAGGCAAATCTCGGTTTAAACCGGAAGTAAAAGAAGACAAGTACCTAATCACTGATTATTTCAAAAGAAATATTGAGTAAACGAATAAATTGCACAAACAATAATAAAATATTATTGCTGGATAATATCAATACTAAAGTGACATTCTATTGCGTGGTGAGTTAATGTTTCCTTTCTAAAGATAATGATTCAAAGCACTTACATACTGCGTACTAAGAATGATTGAAACCAGCATAAGACGTCAGCTTTCTCAAACGAAGCGAGATGCGAACGAAACGTTACGAAACGGCTTGCGCATTATACTCTAAACAATGAAGCATCTATTTCGCAACGTTCGAAGTACCGTTTTGAATAATAGGAAATGGTGCAGTATGTTGCTTGCATCGAATATCGAGAAGGTCGCGGGTCGCATACAAAGTTTCCGCTGATGATCTCATCAAAAGGACCGCTCACATAAATAGCGCTACGGTGCTCCTAACGCCGCGACAAAACAATTGTTTCTGTGAACGCTGCATAGAAATAGCTAGTTAGCCCACACTGCGCTCCTACGGTGCATAATCGCATTGGTACGTACATCGGGTAATTAAAGCCAGCGGCCGACTGCATTTGTGCTGTAAATTCCTAGGTCACGTATGAAGTTATGAATATTAATAAAATTGCCACATACACAGCAAATAGGTAGTCCTTGTAGCCAAAGCAAAATTAAAAGAATTTTCATATTTTTATTCGGACATAATTCAGATATTTTGTCTTTATTAACATCGTGCCAAATTTTGTAGCCCCGTCTCTTGAAAAGAATGCATTGCATACACAATTACATATTTTAGTTGGCAATTCTTTATTCCAAGTAGTCTTTATACAAAAATATAGAGTAACACCCTATAACGGAGTATCTACCATTACCGTTTTTGGTACTACGAGGTCAAATAATCAAATTCTTACTTTAAATATGAAATAGACGCTTTTAGTCACGGCCCATAAAAACAAAATGTGAATCTGTTTCCAAAAAATCCCGAAAAATTGAGAACATCCTTATTTCTTAAAGTAGGTGAATACTTAGAGTGAGATTAATCTACTTTTCTTTTAGGTCATAATATAGGTATTGTTCCTTGGGAAATTTGGTTATAGATCAGAAGTCAACTATAAATGCAGCCCATGTTCATGTACCATAACAAACATTTACGCTGAGATACAATAAATACCAGCCTAAGGATATTACAGATACTATAGATTTGTAATCTTGGAAGGAATATTGATTGATTGTAAAGCATATTGTTGTTAAAACTTTGTATTTCAATGTTGAACTTTTTCTGTACAGGATCCCTATCGATGTCAGTAGGAGTGGGAGTGGGCTGTGGCTCATCCAACCCCCTGGACTGGACTGGTCAAGTGACGGTGCGCAAAAAGCGCAAACCTTACTCCAAGTTCCAGACACTCGAACTAGAAAAAGAATTCCTCTTCAACGCTTACGTATCCAAACAGAAGAGATGGGAGCTCGCACGGAACCTGAACCTAACGGAGAGACAAGTGAAAATATGGTTTCAGAACAGACGAATGAAGAACAAAAAGAATTCTCAGCGGCAGGCGGCGCAAGCGGCGCAAAACAACAACAACAATTCGAACGCGAACAATCACAATCACCACGCCGGCCATCACCACGCGCCGCATCACGTCGCGTTGCATCACGCCGCGCCCGCCAAGCACCACCAGTGACCCGCGCCCTTCTCTGGGACTTACCCCCTTCACCACGGTATAGCGAGCTAAATTAGTAGAAGGACCAGTTCCGAAAGACTCCAGTGTTCGTGATCGATGGTAGTACTTAAGTTCCGAGATGCCGTGTCCGGTAGTTCCGATAGACGTGATCGCTGTACCGTTTCGTACGTAAATGGACGCTCAGCCGGCCTTCGCTGGCGCGCCGCGAGTCCCAGAGAACCTCGTAATAAGATAAATGTGTTGTCGATTTGTGTATAGTATTAATTACGAAATTATGTTCTATAATTTTACCGAGACTAAGTACATGAGTAGTAATGATTCCTGATATTATTAATACCTAGTATAGCGCTGAGTATGTTATGTACTTGAAATTATTTAAATATCGAATTACGAATAAACAATGACGTCACCGATGAATATTAGTTTCTAGATAGTTTATGGAGAAAATGAATTTGTAAAATATTTTGTGAGACTGCTTTATTGTTGTATTCGTGTCGCTGTTCGGAGGGTGGTTTAGACTTACTCAGTTAACTTTTATTTTCGTTACCAAATTGTTGAATTACTCTGGTTGCTTTGGTGGCAGTTGAAGAAGCATCATTTTGTGTATGCGATGTCCATAGATTAAGTGAATCGGCGGAAACGTAGCCAGTGCCACAATTGTAAGTGGTACTGCACATGTTTATGTACGAGTGTCGAGTCCTACTTTAGCGTGTACCCGCACGTAGGCAAGGTAGAATTCATGTCACGTCATGATCAAATATTTATTACTGTTTAATTTCTTATCTCATTATTCATAAATTTTGTTATTTAAATTATGGATTTCTGACAAAGCTTTAACTCGGTTCCAGTAGAATTATACATTAAGTTACTGTTATTAGACTTTTTGAAAATATTGAAGTTGATGTTACTTATAATCAATTTAATTAGGTAATATGGGCAAGTGCATTAATGTCCTCTATTAACTCATTGTACTATTCGCTTAAGCATGTCTATTTGCTTTTTATTTTTGTTTTAGTTGAATATTTTATTATTTATTTATACACGAGTAAAACTGAAATCTATAGAATTAATAATATGATCATTTGTATCTTCTTAAAACATCGAATCAAATTATTAAATTAAGGTAACTTTGTGCAACACTTACTATTTCGTTAAATGAAAGTACACGTGACAAAGTAATTGTACCTTATTGACAGATGAATACTTTGTCATCTCTGTGTTAAATCTAGCATGTCGTAATACCTAGCTCCCTACATCTTCCATGTCTTATCTAATATTTATCTATGTATCTAATATTTAAAGTTATATTGTAAACTTAGTAGTTTACTCGAATATTTCATGAGATCTGTAATGTCCCCTAATATTAAAGATGTAAATTAGTGTTTGTACAAATGGCGACCTCGTCTAGGTAACCGAATTTCTACATAAGCAAGGCATGTTAGACATCTTTGCTGTGTGTATACAGCCACTAATGATGTATGATCTTAACACTAGCACAACTAAATGGTCGTTACATATAATGTAAGAAGATAATGATGTATTATACATCTAACCAAGAAACAATAAGTCATTACGATCCAATAACAAATTGTATTGTTCATCGTGTGAGCTACCAACATCGATGCTAAACAAAATGTATCATACAAGAACAATATTTCCTGAGGAAATATCTAGTACCTTGGTAATATGCGAATGAATAAACGTTTTTAAATGAAAAAAAAATTGTTACAAAAATATACGAAAAA
>DWKA01001737.1:0-11812 GCA_018249155.1 Panoquina ocola ocola | reverse complement strand
CAAGAATTGACTCACAACTACAGAGCATACGTGTAGCATTCATAACGCATTATTAACAAATGTTCAGTGATCCTACCCGAAAATACGTGATAAACACCCAAAACAGCCGCTCATGAGCGGCTCACCTAAAAACAGTGCCTACTTAAAAAAATGTATATACCTATGTATTGCATGTTATATGTTTTTTGTGTGTTAATTAGTTATTACAATTAAATTTATTAATCATGTCAAAACTCCTTTTATATTCCGTAAAAAAATAAAAAGTCTAAAACATGAAAAGTCACAACCCTACTCAATCTATGACGTGCAGATGTCATTTTATAAAATCGCCTTAGTTACGCTACTTGTCATACCTGTACTGTGCCATAACTATACCTACTATACCTAGATAGAATATTGAAAATTTCAAATCACTAAGACGTTTATTTCTCAACATCAGAAAGGGCAAAAATACCTCTTTTGTTATTTTCACAAACTACAAGTATAATTATCAAGTGTTAGTTATAACAACATAACCATTTCACTGTAAGTCCAAACAAGCAACGTGGGAACTACGTTATGCAATAAAACACTTAGTAATTACTCTATTTCGACCTCCCTAATATATTTTTTTACATTTCAAACCCCTAAATGATGTAAAGGGTTGCCATATATTTCATAAATTGGTATCAAGGCACGCGAAGATTTGATCAACAAATATTTTTTTACCATTGACAGTAAAAAAAAGAAAAAAGCGGTTGAATAAAAACGCTGACACATTAACCCGATGAGTCACAGTTCAAAGCCAGTGATCCATCACATCGGGTGATTCCATTATACGTAGGTACTATACACTAGCCACGTTTTTCTTACAGGCAAAAGCCTATAAGAAAATAAATATAAAAATATTTGCTACTAAATTACAATGTTGGTAAGTAAAATCTTAGAAGCCCAATGAAATAGGAAAAACAACAAGTAAAACGGATTTTTTTACGTAAAGTAATTTGGTTTTATTTGTCAAAAATTTGGGATTTTTATACAACTTACAGAACTGCAATGTAAAAAACAGCGTGTTGATATATTACATTAGTACCTACATGTTGTCATCGTGTACAAAAACAATGAATTAATAATACTCCTAACTGTAAACTGCATAACTATGCGGTTATGCAAACCCACAGGGATACATTATTGATATGTTTTAACAAATGAACACGCAATAATTAGCATGTGTGGCGTGATGAAATAATTAGTAGCTATCAAGCAAGCAGTTGCTAAAATAGTTCTAATTAAAACGGACCTCATTCATTAGGTTTTGTTTTAAAATAAGCGTTTTATATTTATTTAAGTTGTAGCTTTTAAAGTAAATAAAAAATGATATTGATTATGTATTGATCTACGTATTGACTGAGAATTGCCTCACGAGTCAAGACTGTCTATACGTGCCTTTGCCGAGGCAAGATCACGTGCTGCCTCGCCCGAATATGCCGCCTCGTTATAGCGTGCCGCAGCTCAAGCCGAGCGTTGTCAGTTATGCCTCGGTAAGTTTTCCGCGTGCAGTCAAGACGTTCGTGTTTTGTCTTGTTTATGTCATTTTATAGTAAACTGAGGTAGAATTTTCACAACTTTAAAGAATAAGAACACAACCTTTTCTTAGACACAATATAATAGTATTCCAAAACATTCGTTTAAAAATTGATTCGTCCTCAACGAAGCTCTATATTTTAACTCACATGAGCATATTATCAATATACTCGTATCTATCTATACCTACATCAGAAAGTCTGTTTTATTTTTTAAATTTGAGATTAGTAAAAACTTACAAGAGCTACGACAATTCATTCAGACAGTTTAAAACCGAAAAACGTTAGGTCTACATCGTAGTAGTTACACACTCTTTGCCTTATGCAGCAGCTACAGAGCGAGACTGCTTTTGCGCGGTAAATAGTCTCGAGGCACGTGGCCGTGGCGAGGCTGCTTGTCCAGTCAGTGCGCAGCTAATTAACACTCCACACTACTGCAGGTGTTTCTAACTACATTGTAACAAAACCTCATAAACATATTGGATAGTAAACGTGAACACAGATGTAAAGCTTCGTAGGTACTTATGTAGGTTTCATTACTACCACGTGCGATGGGGTCTATTCTAGAGTCTTTGGATAGCTTTATAAAATATACTCGTGGATTAGTGAAAAGTTTATTTTGTTTAAAGTGTAGTAGTTGTAGTAGTAGATTTAAGTCGATAACTGTTAGGTTATGTTCTATTTAATTATTATTCAATCTTCAGTGTTTTTGTATGAAACGTAATTAGAAGTTTATGCAAATATATATATATAATCACCGCTAAGTTTTTTTATACATCATTTGTTTTTTTTGCATTATCATGGTAGGTATATACCGATATTTTTTCCTACGAAAAAATACAATGTTAATGAAATCCCATAAAATAATTGAACTTTCCTCAAAGAGTCTCCCATAAAACAAACAATATTATCCCCAAAAGGCTCCCGACGAATTACAATCGCAGAAAAGGAAACGCGGAAAAAGTATCAAGAAATATGACACATAAATTCTGTAGCCACCGAACGCTGTTCCAACATATAACGTAAATATCAATCTAATAAACACACCGATATGTTTAATAAAACATCGCGAATAAAAAAAAATAACACATATACTATACCAATAAACAAATCCATTTTATAATCAACCGTCATTAACAAAACTCACTTCACAAAACACATTAACATTTCACACCCGACATACTTGCGTTCCGAAATCCACACGCGGCGACATAAAGTTTAAGGCGCACTTATTTAGTGTTATGTTTAGGTGCGAAGTTGTTAGTTCGGCGTGTGCCCGACAGAGGTCGTGGCGCGGTGGGCGCGTGAGGCGGACTGCCGCCCTACGTCGGAAAAACAAGTTTCCTGCAGCCTCCACCCCCGCCGGTTTCCCCCGGATGCGCACTTGCAGTTCTTTCAACGTATGTCTTTAACTTCAAGCAAGACTTGTTTAACTCTTAACCTATTTTACAATGTATTGTTAAACGGTAACATTACCTTATTTAGATTTAAAAGTACTTCAACTGTTTCAGTTATTCAGTATTTCAGTATATTAGGTACGTAAATATTACGCAGTTAGGTACTAACGTCAACTTATCTCTATTTTGTCACTGAGGACTTCTTTTGCTAAATAAATTGTGTTATTGAACACATTAAACAAATTCAAATAATGGAATAGACCTAATTTATGTAGGTATCCATTTATTAATTGCTTAGTAATTAGTTAATTCAAATGCAATTTCAAGTAAGTACCTACATTTTTTTGCATAATATTTATTTATCAGTTTACGGTATCAAGCTAGTGGGATATCAGTGGGTTCGCGTAACTTCCTCGTAACAGCGTAATGTTCGTCCCAGATTCTGTCAGCTTCCTGAAGCGATTCGAACTCGTGTATCGCTTCCGGATATTTTGTTACGATGTAATCTTTAACAGCCTTTTAGACACAATTGCCTTGTATTTAAGATTTTATAAATATTTAATTATAATGCAATTAGTCTATGTAGTTAATTACATTTCTTCGCATTTGTAAAATATGAGTAACTGCGAGAAAGTATTCCCTAAGAGATTCTCTACGGAACGACTAGACGGATAACATAATCTTCATGATCTTGATTTATTTCATTTTGTAAAGAAAATTGTTTAGCATTAGATAAGTAGAATTGTTACAAATAATAGGAAACGAAATAAATAAAATCAACACAATTTTTTCAAAAGGAAACGGTTAATTACATTTCGATTAAACAAGCTAAAGCAAGAACCGTAGGTACATATCGACAAACTTTTAATTTGTGTATCATCCTATTTTATAAAAAGATTCTACTTCGAAATAAACCCTGAACAAACATGGCCGTAAATGTCTGTACGTTCATAACTATTTGTTTCTTCAGATGTTTAAAATAAGGATATAAAGTTCTTTACCCGCTACTCCCGCCAGCTATTTGTATTTCCGCGACGGCGCGATCGGTCACGTAAACTTCCATAACTCGCTGACAACTTAAAGTGGAAAAGGATAGCTTTTTGATCTTACCCCAAAAGTTCGAAAATGTATAATAAATCTTAGAAATTGACGGATCAAAGGCCCAATCGGTGCTTCTTTTCAGAATCTTACTATGAGGTTTATGTGCAGCTAACAATTTGATTCTATCTTAGAACAATGCAGCACTCTCTAAACATAATCCACCATAATCACCTGTACTAATAAATTTTATAGTTAAAAAATTAAGCTACATAATTCCAGGTATATTAAAGGACATGTTTTCAGTGAAAACAAAGTAGTTAGAATTTACGGTTTCAAGTTAGGGTTAGATTTTATTGCAGACTTACAATGCAGTAGCGGTATTTCGGTTTTGCTTACTTCGAGCTGAAATAAAATTAAACGTCCCTAATTTATTATTTCAGATTAATTTTTTTTTTAATTATTTTTTTATTATAACAGTACAGAGACTTGAATTCAAAGTTTTTGTAGAGTCATCTTCGAGACTAATCAACAACGAAGCCTACAGGAGCCTGCGGGACAATTTCAGTCTACACGACGTATGTTCTTAGCACAAAGGTTCCCTACTGGTACATAAATTATTTGCTGTAATCTTGCACCAATACCTATATGCTAACAGTATACTTGTTCAATGTTCTATCAGTCTGTATCTATATGCTACGAGTACGTCATATAGATGTTATCTTCGTCAGTCGCTGTTGAAGGATGTCCCTAATGGAGATCATCGCTAAGATTAGTATGCATGAACTCGTTGAGAGGCAGGGCTACACCCTTATGCTTATTTTAGACCCTATCCTAAAGTAACAAAGTAGAGATTTCAACAAATGTGATGTTGTAAGCTGATTGAACAAAAAAATATAATGTTTATTTTTTGTTAATTATGCTGTGAATTGCTAGTAATAAAAACAAACGACTTTATAAAACGACCAACTTAGTAATGTAAGGTAAACTAAACACTTATCATTACGTGATATTTTTAATTCGGTGACAGAGAAAAAAAATATAATATACTTAATGCTAAAAAAATACAAATAAACAAAGTGCGTTTCCCGTAGTTAGGAGTACAATCTCATTCATTTTACGCATCAGCGCTTGTATAAATTACTACAAGTGCGCCCCAAACAAGGCACTCACCCCAGATGACTTGCACTTTGAATGCACATTTTAATGGGTTTGTCTTCTCTATGGGTGTCTGTCCTTTGTACTCTAATTGTAGTGAGATATTTCATACCAATTGCATTATGATGTTGGTACCAATGATTGGAAAAATGGAATTGGAATACCGAAAGCGAAAATGGATGAATTTTTTAGATGAGTAGATGATAAATTTTAATAAAATTATACTAAAATGCGACTATAATTGACTCTACTACTTATCACTAATTCCATTAATGCTTTGCTTCGAGTTTCTTATTTTCCCATTGCGTACTTCACGAGGGAGGCTCTTTAATTAAGTTCCTAGTAGGTACTAGATAACTGATTTCAGTAGTTTAGTACGATTTATGTACCTAATAGACCACTATTTTTCAAATGTTTATACTTATCGGTTACAGTTTTGAAGCAACAATTCAAATTCTGTTTCCACTTTAATCGGCAGCGTGTTAGTGATGGATTTAATAGTAACAGACTTCAATGCAGCGATGACCACTAACCTTTGCGGCAATAGCTCATCTACTCATATCTTTCATCAGCTATTTAGATAAAAAAATATTATCCAGATATCTAATTCTTCAGTTTACGTACGCGGCTTTTGGGTGTAATATGTGATTTATTGTTTTTGGGCCAAAGCCGGCAGATGGGATATATCACTAAGGGCACTAGAATGCTTAACCACCTGCGCTCACTTTGTCTCGGCTTGGCTTTAGTGTGCAATATTTATTCTGCTGCGAGTTGGTACAATACATATAAAACTGTCAGTGTACAGCATTTGATAAAATAGGGTTTATGTAATTAACTAGAAAGTTTAAGTTTCTTGATTTTGTGTCTAAATATGATACAAATATAAAATCCGCCATGAACTCCGTAAATAAAAACAATAAAAAAACAAAACCAATTTGTATTTATTTTATTAAAGCTAATATCTGGTTTTATCATGCTATCAGGTTATCTAATAGTATATATTGTTGTAATGTAATTAAATACGATGTATTTCAAAAAGTAGGTAGGTACCTACCTATTCCAAATTTCAACTCATTCGGTTAAGTAAAAGTAGATAAAACTTTTGCATATTTTAATAGACTCTACTAAGGCAAGTAAAATAAAAGCGTATAAAAAATCAAATACCTCTATTTAAACCGCTGCATACTAAGACAAGTAAAAAAAAGTTGAAAACGCCTCTAGAAAAACCCAAGAGTCAGCACATCTTTAGCAGGTGTCTACGTGAGCGATATTCTAGTCACGTAGCTTGTTCCTTAAATAGACAGGAGCACTGAACACTCTTTAGACGTAAGGTAGTAAACTACAGAACTCTTGCCTAACGTTTGTAGTTTCTAAACTCCCAGTGAAACTTATTTTAGTTTAAATAAAATGTATCTTATTACAGAGTGTTGTTGTTTTCATACTAAAAGCTATATATAGATCACAACCGATACGGAGTATTGTAATTTTTGGTTTTGATGGTAATTTTCACTACCACCACAAGGCTAACAAAAGAAAATGGAGTTATAATATTTAAATATGTACAGATTATTTATTATACAATACAGTATTTCGTCTTTTTTGCTATTAAATTGTTTCCAACCTACGTACATTTTTTTCCAAAAGTAGGTCCAAAAGTAAATCCTAAAGAAATGAGGGTGTATTTTGAGTAGGTATAGTTAATTCTTAATGATACAATATAGAAAACCTACATATAGGCCACGAATGTTGCATTTACCAACAATAACCATGAATATAAATCGAGTTATCCAACAAATAGTGATTATTCCCACTGGCTTGCTTGTCGGGTTCGGTTCAGTGAACTAATGGGAACTCTTTTCCCAGTAGTTCAGTTAAAATACACTGACTGACAGTTAAGGCACATCACATTTTATGTGTGCTGCGAATAAAAAAGTTACACAATTCAAATGTGGAACCATTCTGATTCACAGCCACAATGGACTAAAAGTTTAAATAACGTTACATGTTCCACGCTAGTATTTCCTATGTTGCGGATGTTGCGAATGTTGCGAACACGGAACAACACACAAAGACAAAAATACATATTACACAGAATGAGACTACAAATTCATTGGAACTCAATATAACCACCATTGCGCCACATAGGTCATCAAACGCGGAATAATTTATTAAAAAATAAACTACTGCATTTGCGAGCCAATTATTTTGAAGTAAACACCGATCTTTTCAATAGGGACTGCAATCGATACGTTATAAAGAAAAGTAAAAGCACCATTTCTTAGCAAGGGCAACTCGTGTCGGTGACGTCATTCGCGCCCTCCAGGAGTTCGGATTCTTTCATCAAATCCGACATAGCTCACTGCGATTATTCACACGATTGGCAAGCGCTTCTCAAATGTTTCGATCAGTGTGATGAATGTAAAATCGATAATACGTACGAGTATAACTTACTTACGTACTTCTAAATATGTATATGTATCTCAAAGATGACTGACTGACTGACATCTAACTACAAAAGCTAGTAGGGAAATAAATTCTACGACTCTTTTCTTTAGGTATATTTAACATTTTATAAAGTTATGCGATGGTTGAATAACTAAATGATATCAAATCTAATTATTTTACTAGGCGTGCGATTTATAACAATATTGCATTGTTTTTAAAAACTAAATATCTCTGTAAAATGTAACTTGCATGTTGCCTGAAAATCACCACATTCGCATTGTATTACTAAAGTAATAAATGTGTCACAGTTGTAGCTAAAGTTTGAGAACATTTTTACAGAAAGGAAATAAACGATCCCCTTCTTACAATAGTAATCCCGAAAGTACAAGGCAATGTGCTTATATACAGCGGGTTCAAATATTGGTAAGTGAAGTGCTTTTAAACTTTGAATATAGAAAATCCTTACGACTTAAAAATTCACCAGAGAAGCTGACTGATAAGCTATGCTTTTTTTTGAAAGAAAATTGAGCTGACAAAAACAATCGCTTATTAATCATAATATCGACTAGCATTTTAACAATAAGACGCAGAAGTGTTTTTGGTTACTTAACACTAACGATAGCTATAGAAAATCACGTCACAAGACTCAAGAGTTTTACAATTAGTGTAACAGACAAGAATTCAAAAAAATATTGTTATCCCGAGACTCATTCTTTACAGAACTTAAAAAATGAAATTAATATTTTATTAATATTTATATTTATTAATTAATATTTATTAATTTTATGCACTTTAGTAGATACTACACCATATATATCAGGATAGAGAATTCTGAGTGATTTTCATAATATTGTTATACTGTACAGTGAAACGGCTCATTGAAACATTTAATATAACTTTATACTGTGAGTGCTCGTTTTTTATCCACCCTGTAGAGGCAGTTGCACCGAATGCACCGCGCTAGGGCTGCAACCCGCCTTAATCAAACCCAAGCAATTTATGATCGCCACACCATGGACGGCTGCAATTCTGAGAAGGATTTAGAAATCTTTTATTTCTCTATATATATATTACTTAAGTAATAACTAACAATACAGTAGTGATGTAGATAGGTACATCTGGCACATTTTATTATTATATTATTATTATACTATTATATTTTCTATTTTATAATTTTTATGTATACTAAAAAGTCTGGAAGTTTAGGTTACAGAATGTATATTGCATTCGTTCACGTTTTGTTCATTTTTGTAATCTCCACAGGGTAAATATAAAATTGTATCTTCCTATTAACGTAGTCTGCATTTTACAAAATGTCTGTACAAAATCATTTATCTTCTTCAACTTAGTTCATTGTAATCAATAATAAAGTAAAACGTTACAAAATTGATTACTGTAAATATTTTTTTACTCAAATAAATAATAAAAATATACCGTTAAATATCGAAAATATTCTTAAAATACAACGTGTGTTAAACACACAAGTGTATATTTTTATAGAATCGCCCGAATCCGCAACCGTATTGTATCTTAACAGAGAGGGCGGCGATCCCCATCGAAAATGCTTACACAAGATCTTACATCCAACCTTGCCTTCTGCCTTGCCGTCGGTATTGCTGCCTTTATTGATCTTCTTTGTGATATTAAACTGTTTGTCCTTGTTCAATAGCTATTTTATGACGTTTGTGTTATTAGCAAAAGCTTTTAAAGTTTAATATATTATATTAGATATAAGTATATTATTTAAATATTATTAGGCTTTATAAGGTTTAGTTCAAAAGGGCTTTAAAACCACAAATTCATGAAAAATGTAGAGATGTAACCAAAGTTTGTTGTAAACTTGCAATAACATTGCAGGTATCATAATCATTTAATTTACAATTTTAAAACACACAAAACACTGATTGAACACAGAATCACTTTGAAATTTTAGAAAGACAACTTTTCTTATATTTATAAAACAAAGTTTTAAAATTTTGTGTGTTTCATTTAGCTATTTTTTGCTCAAAACATTTCTAAATACAACATACCAACTGTACTCAACGAATGTCAGCTTTATCCTTCGGGCGTACAATATATTAGAAAACCAAGAATAAATGGCGAAAAACAACTGTGAACGTCTGCTTCAGTATAGACTACAAATGAAACATGCAACAACGTCTTGAGTCCACTGAAATTTTTAGTCGTATCCGATCATAAACATGCAGCAATGTGTAAAGTTTCATCTTCGTAGAAGAAAGGGCACTATATCTATAATATTATCTGCATTTTAAGGTCCACTATTGGACACAGACCTCACTTAATGTTACTATTTATGTAGATCTAATTGAATACCAAACAAATCTAGCAACTAACAAATATAGAAAATTTAATACAAGTTTGTAATGATGGTTACCTACATTCTAGCAATCGGAATTGTAATCCTTGGAGTGGCAATTAGGGAAAGCCTATGTCCAGCATTGGATCTTGATAAGTTTATAGGCAAAACATTTTTATATCAGCAGTAGGTATATCGTCAATGGTTATATTTGCAGTAAAAGATTTTTATAAACGGTCATGGTTACAGTTTCAGTAACATCGTTCTATAAACGGTCATTACGAGCGTCGACCGCCGACCTTCGGTTGCATGCCTTCGGTCGCATGGCCCGATAACGTTTATGCAACACTGCAACAGCGCCGAAACTCGACGGCTGTCGTATGGCCCGTGTGATTTAGGGCGGCGCGACACCCGACACAGAACATAGGCATTGGAGCACAGTGGTTCAATTCCCTACAGAATCCCTATTGCCATTACGAATGGTCCCAACATCGAGCATATAACATAATACAGCGGTATTGCTATGTTTTGTGCGAAAACAAATAACACCAGAACACTGCGCCGGTTGCTGCGCTCTGATTGGCCGACACACAAGTTACTGTGCTCTGATTAGCCGACACATAACTTACTTGGTCACTTATTGGTGTGGTACTGTTTTAAATTGTCATTTATCAGTGACAAATCACTGATAAGTTTCGGAATTTTCTAACTCGTGTTACGGCTCTATTAAGTTATATGATCGATGGGCTCCAACATGAGTTTCAGAATGATTGTTGGAAAAAAAATGTAGTGTGTAACTGAGACACCCTATATAACTATATAAGGTTGATTTAAGTATACCTACTTATGTGGAGTAATGACACAATCGGACACGTCTTTTTATGCCTCACGAGCTGCATACGTTTCTTTAATGGTCATATCTCGTAAGGTGTTTTTCTCGCTTTTCTCCCATTAACTCCTTATTAATAAGTAGATACTCCAGGGCCTAGGACGACGGGTAGGTGTGCTTAACTTAAACATACCTAATATGTATTACGCTGTCTCAGCTATAGATACTATGACAAAACCCCTGCTACATCCATAACCATAAACCATAAATAACCATTAAAGTAAATTCATATAATTTGATTTTCCTATGGTACTTAGCTCCTTCCTATGGCTCTACAACGTAAATAATGTGCCTAAAATAAATGTTTGAGCAAAAGATAATATTACGTTTAAAAGAGGTATTTTTGAGACACGAACAAAGCAATCACATAATAATATGTAATAAGTATTTATATCATGAATTAAAAAAATAACAGATTTAAAACATTTAAATCGATATAATCTTAACTGCACTTTTTGAATAACCTAAACAAAAATACAATTTAAAATTTCAGACAGCTACACTTATTTACATCCCGTTAACTACCCGGGAACCGTTAGGGAAGGGTAGATTAACTTTCGCCTGTTAATTACGACAAATGGTCATTGAACGGCGAGAAATGGCTTTGGGATAATATCGGAACGGGATAACAGGGATACATTACTGATAACAGAGGCTGCATCGTGTTTTATGCATATAAAGCCGATATAAACGATCGAGTGATTGTCACTAAAATGACTGTGATATAGTGTATAGATACTTACTTACTTACCTACAGGTACACTTATTTAAAAAAAGCTGTAACAACGTAACTATACGTACCTAACTATTAAATTAGTTACTTATTTATGGAAAAAATGTAAATAGGTTAATAATATCTAAGTACATTGTAGGTACCTAAGTGATTACTTAATTTTGTAATCATTATCATTATCATCATTACATAGTAGGTATAAAACAAAGTCGCTTTTTCTGTCCTCATGTCCCTTTGTACGCTTAAATCTTTAAAACTGCGCAACGGATTTTG
>DWKA01001736.1:0-11816 GCA_018249155.1 Panoquina ocola ocola | reverse complement strand
CTCATGATACGAAATACTACGAATTGAATGAACAAATTAGAGGTGACATAACAAAATTGCAAAGAAAACATACTGTTGCAATATTGTTTTGAAGTAAGATTGCATTTAAAGACATCGTGGTCCAGGCCCAGGTTTAGGAGTTTTCACTTCATGATGATCCGCGGGTGGCTGTAGGTACCTACTTGTATTCTTACTAGTCATTAAGACCAAAAATCTCGTAAACTGTGCGTGTCGTCTAGGTTCGATCTAATTGATTCAAGTGATCACGTGAGCACTGTGCACGCATTACAATATTTATTTACGATGCACCCAAATATGGAGTTGTGGACATTTCGATAAGCGATATCGGAAATTATATTTGCAAAAATAAAACTAAGGCTTGGAAACTCATAGGTTCCTAAATATTCCAAAACTAGTAACCTTTGGTAAACAATTTTGCCACATAGATTAGGTACAATATTCTCAACTGGATTGAACATCCAACTAGGAATACCTCGCTACACAGCTACACCGCGTCTACTTCCTATTCTACACGATCATCTTGAAAATGAGCTAATGTAAAGCTACGGATGTATACAGATGGGCAATCTTTCACCTGCTCCGCGCGGCCGCCGGGTCAACGCCCGCGCTGTGCGCTGTGCCTGCTGCTCCCGGGGTGCAGCAGTGGGAACTATTAACTAATCCTCTCGTTTAGCGCATCTCAGGATTGATAGCTCCAGCTGGTTGGACGACCAGTTTGACTACATTCTGCAGTTCCCACTCAATACTTGTAGCAAAATCATAAATTCATCAAAATCATCCAACCTCCTCCTATACATTTTTGACGACACATCTGAAATACCATTGAAACATCCAATATGCCAACGGTAATAGAAAACATTGCATAAGGAACTTCTCAATGAAAAAACACAGTTTTCGCTGACTCGGGGTAACTATCGGATAGCGCCTGCTCTCTCATTCTCAGCCTCTCAAAGTTTCAGCTTGGTCACGCACCTTTTCTCCATCGAAGAACGCTCCAAGTCTGTTATAGGGCCTATTATAATTGAAAACTTGTTACAATGCGTCGTAGCAACGACGATATTAATAGCATTCGTTTGTTACAGAGGCACGTGACGTCACGGCTGTGGCACTTTCGCTTTATCGTGACGTTACACAAATAATCGAAACAATACGTTAACAATACGTGCATTCCAACCGAAAGCTTTCAACGCTAGAGGAGCGGCGAACTGTCTCACATTGTTGAGCCGCGTTGCTGCACGTAGCACAAAATGTAAAATATAACGAAATAGGTTTTTTGTGTAATAAATAATTTAATAAATTAAGTTTTGAAGCGTGGCGTGACGCGGCAGATCGCGCCCAAATTTAATTTGTTCCTCATTGTGGCGGCCGCGCACCGCCGCCCGATTTATTAGCCGCGGCCGGCGAGGAGAACGCCTCAAATTTATTTTTGTATAACAAAAAAGTTTCATAAAAGATACACTTTACTTGTTATGTCGATCGTATGTCTATACACGAAACACAGAAGTATTGCGTACCAACTTTCCCTATACGACGTCGCATCTACGTGTCCACGACCAGTGTGCGCTCAGCCCCTATGCTCCGCAAAGGGTTGCTTGCTCATGGTGAAGGATAAATGAGGTCGAGAGCGGCACAAAAACAGCGGCATTGTGCGCCCGCAACACATGCCGGCTCCCGCGCCCGGACCTATCATCAATTCAATTAGCCGCCGCGGGACACGGCGCGGCAACACCAACGAGGAGGAAATTCATAAGATGAACTTTGTTATATACAGTGACAATCAAAAGGATTGGGCTCCTAACGCGAGCTTTATAATAATTGTATTTGAAGCTCTCCGATTTATTTTATACTTTTATTTTTTACAGGT
Organism: Panoquina ocola ocola; assembly: GCA_018249155.1. NCBI lineage: Eukaryota > Metazoa > Arthropoda > Insecta > Lepidoptera > Hesperiidae > Panoquina > Panoquina ocola. Next base: position 9,931 of record DWKA01001736.1, on the reverse strand, counting down.
TTTGATATGGCGCGGCTGCTAAGAATATCTATGAATAAAATGTACCAAATAGTAGATTTTATTTTCCCAGGCCTTGTTCAAGTCAGACTTACTGGGATAATTCTACTGAATATGGTAATGAAGGTAACATTAACAGAGCACGCTTATTTGCAACAGTGTTGCCATGGCAACATAGCAACTGTACGGTAATGCCTTGTGGTAATACTGAGGCACACTTGGATAAGGTCACACAACATTACGCATAACGGACTGCGGCAGCTCCGGGCCTGCGGTGAACAAACTAACTGGTCCCACTCATTAGCGGGTCAGTGCAGGCTGCCTCGAGATGGCTTACATTATCAAGATAATACAATTTTACCAATTAAATGCTAATTGTTGTGAAAGTCAGCGCCATCCCGATTATTTGAATTTCTTGCCAAAAAATCCTAAATTAAATAACGCTGAATCGAAACCGAATTCAAAACCGGTCAGTGGTTACCTTTCCGATCCAATTGCGTTTCCAATAAAGACATAACATCGGAAGTAAGAGACACATGAAATATAGAAATCCGACGACCGAAGCCTACCGAGGCCTGACATTAAACCAGCGTCGACCGTGTGTCAGTTGTAAATGGCCGGCGACACTCGTAAACTGCTCCAGTACATATAATAGTGACATAAGTTAATGTAAGTATGTTCCCGTTGTCCCGTTACCGACAGCCTCCCGGACCGATCGCGATCGTCCGATAGCGCGGCCCCGTCCCGCTACACTCACACACACACACAGGCATAAACAGTTTTACTTGCAATTAAAGAAGTAGTGAAGCCGCGGCGGGTGCTTCAATATGTCAGCTATTTAGGACTATTGCACTGCGCTACGCTCGTCAATGCGCCCACTCAATCTTGTAGTGTAGCTACTTACTCCAACGGTAAAAGCACTAGGCAAGTCGAATTTGTGGTGAAGTTAGAAGTTACTTCTAAGAAATAGGGGACAGACGAGGAGTTCTGGACGCCTAACAGACTTTGATAAGAATAATTATTTTTATATACTTTTTTACCTATTTTAAAATCAATTATTATGACACAGCAAAATTCTACTGTGGTGACTACATTTTGGTGGACAGGACAGGACCCCGCTACACAATGCGAGTGTCGTAATTAGCCTCCAGTGGAATTGAACAGTGCGTCCAGTTCGAGCGCATTCCGACTGCCAGATATTTATGATATGAGCAATGTGGCTGGCAGCAGTTCCCGGCGCAAACCTCACAATACAACAGCCGGCCGCCGGCCGCGGTGTTGACAGTGGTAGTACAGCATCGCCGCTTATGGTCACGGCATTTCTTTAGTTAGATCATTATAGTTTTTGTCACATTAAACAAGTTACTGGGCTCTAAGTATTTAGTTTTCAAGTTATAAGTGGGTACTAATTAACCGACGACTGATTGCGATTGCGATGATTACAGAGTGACTTACAATCGCTATCTCGTGGAGTCGCCCCTACGTCGCGGAAGCGCGCCGGGGCTGCACGTCACGGGGATATGGGAGCGGAGCCGGTGCCGCGGCGCTATCCGGCGATCAGCGTCCATTAGCGGCCGCGGTGACGTCGGAAGTAGATAACATCTTATCGCGTCCCGCCATATTAAAATGTAAATGAAACTGCAACCGATACATCGATACATGCTAATTTAATTAGCGGCAGCACCTGCGCGGCACGCGGCACGTCATAACGCGAGCAGCGCGGGCTCCCCGGCGGGTAAATCAGCCGGATAATCGCGTGATGCGTTAATTAGTCGCTGAAAAAACGCGGCGCCGCCCGCGCGCACTGGTGCGACCCGGCGCGCTTCATTTACGCGACTGACTTTTGAATAATCGATCCCATTCTGTAATTAATCGCTCGTTTATCATATTTTACAATATCATTAGTCTGATGTACAAGATTTTTTGTTTTGTCAAGAACTTAATTGACACAACGCTCGTTTGTGTTTATGTTGAGAATGTTAAAAATGTTAATCAGTAAAAAAGTCTATAACATAATAACATTCGTATGAAATAAATACCAATTACATGATTAATAAATTATAATATCATGCCACTGAGTACAGCGTCTTTCGGTTTAATAAATATCTGTGGACAAGTGTTGTTCCTCATCCTGCGCCGCGGCGGCCTCGAGCGTCGGTCGGCTTATTGTCTGTGAAAATATGCCATTTGATTTGAACAACCAACATTATTTAATATACACCATGTATCTGCATTGGTATCTGCGTGCATCGATTGCGACAATCAGTAACAAGACAGACTGCCGCAGAGCGAGGCCGGCTCCGAGCCCGGCTCCAAATGAAGGCAGTTTATTCATTGTGGTAAATAGCAACTTGCAGTCGGACTCGAGTCCGCTTATAATTATTGCATGGTCGTTGTAACATGACAGCATTAATTTCAGTCGACATCATGTCAGAAGAAATAAGAAATCCACTTAATCGTCAGCGAGCTGTCACGCTTATTTACGTTTCAAAAATGCATAATCAAAGTTAATCAAGTTGTCCTGTTCGTGACTGCGAATGCAAATCAATTATTCGCGTAATTACGTCCGCCTGGATTTGTCAATCGCGGGACAAGTCGCCGGAGAAATCAAATCACCTGATGTTAATCTAGGTGGTCTGAAATAAAAGTCCGCGGCTGGCCGGGGGCCGGGGGCCGGCATTCGCCACGCCGCGCCGCCGCCGTGTTCACAGGTCGTCGCAGTTTTTATGTCGCCAACAATAATGTTATTATGTGCCGACAAAAACATGAAAAAAGACTAGGAGTTCTATTCTTTTTAAATCGCGTAGAACATTACTGATTGACGCAACTTTGTTCAAAAATGGTGCAAAATAAAAGAAGTTGTAAAGTTATTCTAGCAAGTTACAGATTCCCACAGTTAAGAATACTATCGCGTGTCTAGATTCCAAGAGATAGGTTCGCTTACAGTTAGCTTAATGAAATCTAGCATTAGCGCGATCTTATGTACTATATGAATTAATTATATCAATTATTTGAACCGCGTACTCATAAGCTTGTACTGAGCAGGCACCTGCCACAGTGACCGACCGATAGAATAGAATTGAGGGTATGAAGATCATTGTTCACCTCAAACACTTTCTTGCAACGCACCTCCAGAGGTTCTCACAAGAACACGGCGGCTGTATGAACGCGGCTATAACAAGGATCGCATTAAGAATAGATTGTTAAATTGAAACCGATTGGGCACGCCGCGCCGTGTGACCGCGCGCCCGCTTTTTGCTCGTAAACCGATGTCGCTCGCCACCGGCTTGCCACTTCTGAGTAAAACTTTACGAATATATGGAAACATATCACAGTACATTTAAGCTCTACTCCTCATCGAAAGTAAAGGATGTGATCTTGTCAGTCAACGGACAAAGGATAAACGTTGATTCAAACATGATAAAAATATAGAACGTCGCTTGATGTGCCTACAATATCAGGTAAAAAATATGAGAAGCTAGTAAATATTTGTAGTGTTACCGATCCGTCAAATGTTAGTAAGTCGTAAAATGCACAAACTCAGCTCCTCACTGCATGCATCACGGCGCGCCGCGCCGCGCCGGGCGGCAGCGCGAGTGTTGCGCCACGTCCCAATTAGATCGCGACTGCATTGAGAAGGTAATTCAAATCGGCAGTCAGACGTAAATTGTTTTGTAATGAGATCGCTATCAATACCAGATGACTATAAACACGCGATCCTATCGCCGCGCTCCTCTGTGTTCCCATTTACATGTTTGTGCAATTCCCCAGGTGTGATCCGCGCAGTCGCATTAACACGACATTGACTAAAACTTCAGCTTCAATCAACTCTGGTTATTTAAATGTATGATGTCCTTCACATTATATATGTATATACACACACGTATGAATTACGAAATTTGAGTCCGAACAACGTTAAGATCTGCACTATTGAAGTCGATTTTATAAAATTGGTGTCTTGTTAAAACAAGACATGTTCTTTATCGTATCAAGCTTTGTCGATTTCTCTATCGTACACGTTTGTGTCTAAAGTCGAAATACATATATCTAATTTTGTTTGTGCGCTCATGTATTCGTATACTCGTACATTGAGTTATGTAACATGTACAATATACATATATCGATGCTTGTATATGAATAAATTTCATGCAATAACACAAACAAAAATTCATGCGAGTTTTTTTTATTTTTTTGATATAGGTACCTAAATGTTAATCAAATAATTATGTTAACTATCCAAGTTAGGTATCATTTTTAATTATCATTTGACTTGAAATGTTTTTCGGGGCTCTAAAAGCTACTTTAAATCTTCACTGGTCTTGGAACCAGTCGTGTTGGGTTGGTCTAATAAAATAAAATTATCAAGGTTGCTTTTAAAATTATGCACACTCAGACGAATTAAGAACCTCCTGTTTATGATAACGTTTACTGCGGCGGCTATCTGGTGTAAATATTTTCCTAATGGTTATATAAATTACCTGAGAACGTGTGAGCCGCGCAACCCATGGAGCCTTACGAATAAAACGAGTCCTAGCTTGTAGTGTTAATGTTTTTCAGCTGCGATTAGATTAGATCATTAGACCATGAGAGATGTAAAGAGCGTCGTTCAGTTAGACTTAGAACATCTATAATGAAAAAAAAACAATTTGTCTGCGTTATGTGAGAGTGTGTGCATGTGCATGTGTGTGTGTGCGTCCAGTGACGTGGCAGCGGCCGCGGGCGGCGCGCAGCCGTTGGCGCCTTTTTGCCGAATCAGCGCACAAAATGAGGCGAGGTGTTTCCGAGGAACCGCGCGCTCATTAAAATACCTAAACCGCGACCGCCGCCCGCGCCCCCCCGCGCCCCCCGCGCCCCCCGCGGCCGCAGCGTGAGAATCGCACACTAATTAAGCGAAAAATAACCGCCGCCGCTGCACTCCTGACTCCGCGGATTTCATTAAACGAATAACGTTGTGCCCAACTTTCAATGTTAAAACATAACATTTTTGTATGTCATTAACTTCATTACCTTTAATCTCACCAAAAGCGTGAGACCTAATGTCATAAGTAATCTCTACCGTGCTCTCATCGCGCAATGTCTTAGAGTCTTGACGACTAAATAATTTATATGACTAATCTACCACCACAATGTACCATAGCCTTATATTTTAGCTTTCAGTAGGCAATTGATTTTCTGTTTTCTAAAGCATCCGGGTACTCGGCTGCAACATTGGCGGAGCAAGCAACGCGTAACTCCGATGAGTCACGGCTGCGACGTGACACGGCGACACGTCGGCGACGTCACGACGGGACGCGTCACCGGCGTCACGGCGGGACAGCCGGTCAAATTGGACAAATCTCATGACACGGTGAATTATACTCCGATTGGTTCACATGACTCCTTCTGTATTGTGCGCATTGTGATATCCAATATACATATAATTTGGTTTCAGTCGTTAAATAGCTTTAACCGGCGTCCTAATTAATAAAAGCTATTTAAAAATAACATTCCAGCTGAGGCTAATCCCTCGATCCCTCTGAGATAGCTCACCTTGACAAGTTCGTTACACCCATAGTTGGATGTGGCGTTATGTCAAAGACAAAAACCACTATTTTTTGTATCCCTGTTAATCAGCTTAGATTATTTGCGTCGCATTACTCGAATTAAGTTTGTTGCAAAGATGTTTTCGATACGTATATTTACACTTAAGACTCAGAATTAGATCTGACCTTACTGATAAAAAGTAAATAAAACCCTTATTCTCAGAAGGATATTCAAATACCAATCACATTTTTATTATTACCGGCCGACGAATTTGATATTGGCTAACGAGAAATTCCGTTTCAATTTACGGATCAGTCGAGTGTTCGTGAGTCCCGGCGGTGCTGTCGCCGGCGATAATGTTATGCGTATCAAAATAACATTACACTTTATACCAAACATATATCAAATACATATGTCATATATGGTTTTATAAAAGTGATTTAACTAATAATAATTTCTGATGGCAAAATTTATGTTTTTAAATTCGCTGGCGGCATGGGCGGGGACACCATAGATGAGGCCTAACATACCCACGACCTGACCACTAACATTTATATATGACACATGTACAACCCCGGTCGGGGTCGAACTCCTTGCTTTGGAAGCGGGGTATCTGGCCGTTTAATTGCTGTTGCTAATTCCTACCAAACTCATCATACACTGCCCGATCAGCCTGAGCGTATAAACGCGGCCCGTTTATTATAATCGCAACGTATCGCATAACGTAAACAATGCGCTGCAATGCCGTCGGCGCGCCGCGTCCCGCACGTCACTGGCATTATAGGCCGATTAGCATATTGTTGATATACATAAACTATTATTGTGATACAGACTTGGAAAGTACCTAATATAACCTCAATAATATTTGATTAGGTACATAAGCTATTCAGATCAAAGTCGCTTGTGCGACCATGTCACCGACACGTTGCCAGACGTGAGGCAGGAAACAAACTCGAAAATAAACTGGTACTTCAGCTTTACAACTTGACATTCATATCGATGAAGTCAAGTCGCCGGCTAACAGTACTACTAATTACTAATAATATACTATTTTATATTTTTTGCTATAAATAAGGCTCACTTTGGCACATTAGAGACAGTTATAAAATATCACTAAAATGACTGTCTTCACGACGATCCACTTGTCCCCTACCCGCGGCGCGGGCGGCCGCGTCACGCCACGTCACGTGCAGCCAGCGGTGACATGTCACCATCCGTAATGACGTGTCAGAGTCACGGTGACAGCTGTCAAAACAAGCCGCGCGCCGGGGGACCCGTAATGATAACGCAATTTGACTTCGTTCGTAATACGAGTACGTATGTATCATGACCACGCGTCAGAACCTGTTGCTAAATATACAGCAAGTGACTTTATCGAGATCTTTTTTTAATTAATACAGTGTAAGTAATGTTTTAGGTCGATGTTTAAATTACTTATCATGATAATTATAGTCACTCTGAAGCCGAAAGTTGTATAAATCGCTGCTCTTGACTGTTGATCGGTGGTTTACGATCAAAATCTGTTAATAGTGTCCACGACGGGTGTATCAGACTCATCAACAACCACTGCTCGCAATATAAAAAGGATTTTAACTTTCATACTAAACTTGTAAACATTTAAAAGCTCTCCTGACAGGGCCCTACAAAAGACTTCAACGAGCACACTCGTTACATATTATGTACACAGATAACGTATGACTGCGTTGATCAAGTATCTACAAATAAGCAATAGACATACCCACGAGTTACATACATTTATGTCATACAAGTCACATTTTTCTAGTAGTACTACAATCCACTTTTTCACATTGTGTTTCCAATTAGTAGTTAAGTCAATATTCATCGTCATAAATCTCAATAAAACAGTTTTATTATTTTGATTACGCATATTATATACCAACAATTTATTCAACCTCTAAAAGTCTAAATTATCGTTATCTAAGTACCATTTATTTATACAAGTCATCGATAATTATGAATGAGTAAAAACCTAATTTGGAATCAAACGCTAAAGGAAACCGAGTATGTAAATTCATCGTCAGTAATAGTCATAAAAAGGTGAGCGTGGTGGCGAGTGCGCGCGCGGCGGCGGGTAGCTAGAGTGGGATTCCTCAATTTATTAGGTTTTTAATTAGCTCCCAACAATAGCATGTCGCATAAAAACGGGCGATGGTATCGCCACACAATGATCCCCGAATGCCGGCCCTATCCGGCGATCGCGCCGCGCGCTGCCCGCGGAGGTCACCGTCACTCCGATATGTTATACGTTTAAGTTATTTGGGACACTGTAATTAATAATGTATAATGCTCGAAGTCGGAGGCAACACGAATAAAAAAGTTGACTCAAACATTAAGATAAATTTTATGCATAATTTGCTAGTCATTAAGTACGGGTTCGATTTTGACATTAACACGTCGCGCCCGAGTGGGTTTAATATATCACGGCGGATCACCTGGTGAATTGAGTCTAATTATAAATGAGCCACGATTTAGGAGTCAAAAAGAATTACCATAATAAACATAGCACTCATGACTTGCCCGATGATGAATGAAAAAAATTGTTGTTATATTGATAAACATCGGGACGTCGGGCGTCCTACGAGCCATTCATTCACCATTCAATCGTTCTCTCCGATGATATCAGATCTCGCTCATACGATCTCGCATAACGCATTCGACCACGTAATTGTTTTATGCCACATTTGCATATATTACCGGTATGTGATTATTGTAGTATTACTTTCAAATTCACTTATGATGCATTTTCGAACATAGATGCGCCGGCGCAGCGCGGCGTGGGCGAGCGCGTGACGCGCGCAGGTTTCTCCTATTTGATATTACAACATTTTTAACTACGTGTAATTTACCCGCCGTGTTCGTCATTACACATTTTAATAATATAAATAAATTACAAGGTTGTAAAAGTAAGAAATTATATTTAAGTTATCACTAACATTTAATCGAGCCTTACTCGTTAATGTCGGGGCGCATGCGCTGAGCTACTCAGGATAATGGACGACGATCAAAAATAAAAAAATAATAATGTTAATTTTCAATGTTTCCTATCAAATCCAGCAGGCTGGCTCAGAGCATGGTATTGACTGTTACAGTTACAAATGGCCGCAGCGGCTATTTAGCAACTATGCCAGTTTCCCGTCACGTTAATATTATCATGAATAAAAAATGTGCGACTTGTGCTATACAAACTGGGTGTCATTTTGTAATAAAAATAATCATCTTTGTCACAATACAAATGTAAGCGAATTAATAACACAGAAGTTCTTGTAACAAATTACAATATTAACATAATTTTATAATCGATGTAAAATATGTTCGCGGCCGACATCGATTATGAAATCCGGTGTCGTGATACGTCACCGGACGGTAATAATTCATGAAGTACCGAAATATCTTTAGGAGGGAATGTATAAATTCGTTTTAAACCCACATACAATTATTTTCACTATTAGTAAAAGTCATAAAATATTGCGATAAATCATTATAATTGCAATATACGTTGAAGAAACAGAAAGTTAATGAACACTTCCATCAACCTTAAGTCACCTTCTCTAAACTAACGATATAAAGCTGAAGAGTTTGTTGGGTCGCGCTAATTTCAGAAACTACTATTTTTTCAATGGTATTCAAATTCAAAATCATTTAATCAATTAGGTATCATTGATACACTTATGCACGTCATTTTTTGATAGTCCAACAACATCACGCTAAAGCTAATAGGAGAGGAGCAGCATATACTATATTGTTTCCGAGGCGGAGCCAGGGCGAACAGCTAGTTTTAAATATAATGCGCCAAGCAACGGCTCGTTGATCGACGGATCAACGCAGGCTCCACTCATTGTTCTGGCATTTGATCCGAAAACTTTCCAACATCAAGCCACTATTACTGCTTCCTAATAATATAAAGTGGAATTTATGACGCTGGAACATTTCGTTACCAGCGCGTCCTACCTGCCGCTGCACCGGTGTCACCGATATATTGTAAATGCGTTGGAACGACGCGAGAAGTCGATCAGTGTCGGATTACCGAACCAGATAAAAACATGATCGGTCGCGCCCCCTGCGGCCGCGCGCGAAAATATTCAAACCGTTTTTTATCGACGTTTCAAAATAACATACATTACTTTGATTATCGAACCGGTCGTTTTATTAGTTATCTGTCGGATGTAGGATTAGATAGCGGTCGCGTTTTATTTGCTACTGAATGCCGATAAAATAAAATACACGATCAGCGACCGAGTCTTGGCTGTCAAGTGATTGTACGTGACAGAGTGGCCAGTGAGAAACCGAATGCAGTCGAATATAAACAACTTTTAATTAATGTCAATTAAAACATTTCTGGAAATGGCAAACAGTTAGCAATATAGTCCGTAAAAAATACTATTGTAATATT
>DWKA01001735.1:0-11817 GCA_018249155.1 Panoquina ocola ocola | reverse complement strand
GTACATGCTAGTGGAAATAAAATTATTCAATGTTAACTTATTTTTTAGCTTCCTCGCCACCCACTACAACTCCAGATCCTCGAGCGATTACCGTTCCACCACCCTCTCGGCCACCGCGACGGGACACTCCTGTTGTAGATAAAGGTAAGACTAAAATACCCTACATTATTCTTGCTTAATAGTATGATATACCAGAATAACACTACCATATAATATTATATGAATAGTCGAGTTGAATTCCAATAAAATGTACGTTCTTTTAAATAATATACTGTGGGTAATGTTCCCAGATAAACGTAGACTCATTATAGTGCATAGCAAATACACAAAATGTTGTCCGAACACTAATGAAAGTATCAACAAATTGTGCCGTAAAATGAGTTCATTAATATCGCATCAATAAATATCGATGTCGGTTAAATGTATTAAAACGACTCTTTTATATCAGCAGTTTCGTTTATTAAGAGATAATAACACCTTTATGAGTTGTATCCCACGAGATCGTAGGATTTATTTTCATTGTTTGCTGCTGTTTCAGTTATTATTAGTGGTCGTTATATTTGTTTATAGGTCGTAAACTATTACGACATTCAGCTCGTCGCCAGTCGGTAGGTTGTTAACTGGCTTCAAACGTTATGTTCCTCGTAAAGCACAAGCAAATCGTTTATAAACAAATGTTTTATGAAGTGGTTCTGGATATGTTCTCCCATAAGAGGGTTATGAACATTTTAAAGTCCAAATGCTGTTATGATTGTAATAAATATTTAACTTTCTTAAGTCTTTATTTTGATTATGAAACCTATTTTAACACGTAGTAGAGTTATTGAAAGACTCATTTAATTGTTTTTTTTAAGGATTATCTACTGACAAACGAATAAAGTGATAAATAACCTTTATTAATTATTACGTACTTCATATGACACACACATTTAAATAATTATACGTTGACGTAATTCAAATCAAAATAAGGCTATGTTTACATTTTCATTTTCTGGAATTTAAAGTAACGTTTGTAATATTAATATTGGATGCGTCCGGTTGTTAGGTTGTAGACGTTGTAATATCGTGGGCTCATAAGTTGTTTGGCGCGCGTCATTACGCCGTTATTGGAAGTTGGGCATTTTCCGGACATGTCGCCAGTCGCCGACCGACGCCCGGACAACGACAACAATTTGCGCTACAACCTATTACTGCCAAGTGTCAGCTATTCCCCCTCTTCCACTAAACCTTTATAACTATCTATTGCTTACTGTTTATTAAGTTTTTGTGTTATTACAGCCGAACACTTCGGCTTTAGAGTTTTATACAAAGAAGACTATAACTTTATTCCTGTTGGTTTCTAAAGTTATAAATTGTTGTCTACATATATTAGGAAATGCCGAGAGTAAATTATTTTATTGCAATACTTAAATAAAAGATAGTCACTAATTAAAAAGAGTCCAAAGTAAACATATTGGTTGTATAACGAGAGCGAACAATGACGAGTAAATACCTACTCACGATGTTTTATTCGTTTTATTAAATACATAAATCTTCCATAATTATCCAATTACTTAAAGTATGTTCTCGAAGAGAAGTTATACTTGGTAAAAAATTGTATATCGCTCTTGTCGTTAAAATAAAAGTTACACACAAAATCACCGCTAAACTGCTTCAACTTGAACAAATACGAGTATTTTAAATAAAATTTTGACAGCAAGTATCAACGTACATTTGGCGGTTAAAGGTTTTTGCCCGGGACGGCGCGACACTGGACAGTGGCCATCGCTACTGTTTTATTTTTTGCGTCCATTACGAATTTACGACTGGCCCGGCTACTCGACAATATTGCGCAACTTTTCAATAACTGCCGCCCGACCGCTCCGTCCGTCCCTACCCATATTGAATCCTTTTCTTTGCCTAATGAGTTCGCGTATCTGCTTACAACTTTTACTTTCGTAGCATCTTTTTCTGCGTAAATTACTTTTCGGACGGTAAACGAATAAAATGAATGTCTAGATGTTAGTTTGTAAGAGAAGAAAATGAAAAGTGTTAATGATATATTATAATAAATTATCGATAGACATCGTAGACAACAACAACGATTAAACTTGTTACACTGAACTCTTGTCATAAAACGAACAAGATTCACTAATAAGATAATATATAATATTGACGATAATTGTGTACACAAAACACGCATAAAGATATAAAATAGCTTTTCATAATATCAGAAATGCATCATCGTTGGCAACATCTGTTTATTTTGAGTTCCTAAATTAGTTCACCGAACTATGAATTTCAGTGCCTACTATGTAACCTACCTACAAACAATGGCTAACTAAACAGTTCAATTACTAATAATAACGAATACCTATCGATAAATACAACAACGACGACAACATAATCCTCTACAATATTAAAATAAATATCTCTGCAAATAATTCATTAAGTCAAAAATCGTAGCTGATTCTATTAAGTTACTTATTTACGGAGTTAATTTACCTAAAACGTCTTGAAATCCAGGAACTAAGTATCAATCGAACCTGAACGAGATCGATAAGGGGAAGCAGAAGACAGACGAGGGTGGCGGGAAGACACATCTCAACTGGGTGGGTGGTGCATCGCAGGTTACAGGTAAATAAATATTCACTTTCATTCATTTGTTACGAAAATATTACTACTCCTAAAATTAAGGACTTATTTTTAAATTTTTTTTCTAGCTTTGTATAAAAGTCAAAGTCAAAAAAAAAGAAAAAAATCAAGGATAGGTACATATTAAATGTAACTATCACGATTTTTAACATTTGTTTAAAATTTTGAAAATTATGCGGGTGTACAAACACAGGTAGGTACAAAATGAGCGGTCTTTATGACATTTACTTTGATTCCTTAATAATGTTTTGTGCATTGAAACTAACAATAGGAAAGTCAATGACCTCGGTTCCATGAAAAGTTTTAAGTCTTACCTTATTACTTAAAGACGACGGCTATGACGTCACAATATGACGCGAGGTCATTCCTGTTATGGGTTTGATGCCACTATAAGTATACCTACTTTAGTTTAATTTTTGTTTTTCTTGTGGTAGGTACATATGACGGTAAAAAGTACCTATAATAAAAAAAACGTTGCAGATCGAAAAAACGTTGTCACCCCCTGGCCATAACGTTGATATAGAAATTTCAGTTCATTTATCTTCTATGTGCACAGTAAAGAATGTTTTATGGAAATTGTAAAAAAACATGAAGAAGTTCACAGCTAATATCAGTAATAGCTTATAAGCTTATAAGTATCCTCACTATGGATACCGCTTTATTTATCTTTTATATCAATACTGTTGCAGTTTTCAAACCTTTTCAATAATGGTAAGGGTTCTTATAACAAATATAACAAATCTGTAATAAGGGTAACGAAAATAATAATTAGTATTTTTTGTGTAGCCCAATAAAATATCGATATTTTTTTTCAGGTAATGCTAACTGGAGGAGGGGACATCCGTGGTTTTTAATTCTTCTATTTGTAATTAGTTATATGTGAATATCTTTTCTTGCATATACACAACTTCTACATACGTAATCTATAAGTACATATATGACTTTAGTTCATTGCCCTGACCGATATGAAAATTATAGTAGGTACTTAGTTGGTATAATTTTAGAGTACTCATAGATTGCTTCCAAAATGCAAGCACTTCTCTTGAAACTTACATTAAATACAATTTTAAAAGAAGTGTTACAAATTGGCAAAGCATGCGCCTAAATATATCTGAATTATTTAAGCAACATATTCGTACTTTAGAAAAAAGACTGCACTAGTAGCTAAATCTACAAAAATATATTAAAAAAGTAACAGCTAGCTTATCTTCTTTGCGTTATGCAAACTAGATGGTAATTAATTATTGTTCATGTTAAGCGAGGGCAGAACCGATGTTGAAGATTAAACTTTGACGCATTTTGCGACCGACTTCAAGAAGGAGGACGGAGGTAGAATATATCCGTTTAGTTTTCTCTTTCTGAACGAGTAAAATATTATTTCTGCATCTAATTTCTAATGTTCTGGAAACAGGTGAATAGAATAATATATCATTATATTAAAGTTAGGCACACGGTTCAAAATCATATTGCATATTTAATATAATATAAATTTGCACACAGATAACAATATTTATGTATAAATGTCGTTGTTAATTATATGTATAATAAATTTAGTGTAATTAAAATAATGTGTAACAGTTCCTCGAAATAAGTGTACTCTCCCGGTAGAGCAGATTTGGGTAAAGATCTAATAAAATAGTAATTGATGTGATTGGCGTTGGGTAGAGCTTTTATGGCCCGGTTTGTTAAACTTTGGAATATTTGATAGTAATTATTGAATCTGCTGAGCCGTGACATTGTTTAACTTTAAAGTTACCGCACATGTACTAATATGATAACGTGCACTAATGTAATAACGATTATTTTATATAAATAGATTAAGACTGAACGATATAATGTAGTTTTTAAGTTGATATCAAAATTTTTACTCGTATAAAATGACGTACATAATTATAAAATTCGTTTAGTGAAAAAAATTAACACAATGTAATGCTAAAAATATTTAACACAATACTGTATAATGCAATGAGGAATTGGCGAGTAGAAAATATGACAATCAGTTTTATTGTATATAAGTATTTACAATCTCCAGTTTCGTTATTGCTAACAGGTAGAAATACTTTAAAGATAAAATTATGTAAAAAAGCGTAGAACCGCTTTGGTTGAAATTTATACGATTGAACAAAATGTTGGCAAGGGAAGGAAACTTTGCCAACCTGAAATAAATATCTAAGAATGTTGAACATTCCATTGGAACTATGGTGTTATCAGATATTCTTGTCAAGATTAAAACTTACTTTGTTCGTTATTAGTAGGTACAGAACGAAAATTTCTAATATAACTGTATAATAGTAGGCAAATTTCTGTCAATTACTGTATAGGTAGGCACAAAACTTACCTAAGTTTTTACGTATATGTAAATGTTATAGTTGACATGTTGCCAAATTGCTAATTTTAAGGTAAATGCTGCATAGACAATGGTATTGTAAATATGTCCCATAAGCGATGCGACGGAGTATGTTTGTAGTAACATAATGTAATGGTTGTTAAAATAAGCTATGTTAGACACAGACATGATAACGAGCATCCTACGTATATTCGTGATAAGTGTAATGACACTATGATTTTTACTAGGTAACTAAAATAAAGCTTGTTTTGAAAATTTACTTTGTTTTATTTATTCCTTACAAATTGGTTCATGTCGACAGGTTGATATCGCCAAATTGTAGAACCGTCTGATAATATCGTCTAAACAATAAATAATTAACTAAATAGACAACACGCACACAAAGTTTACATGCACGAAAGACCTACCAAAACATATCAAAGGTTTCATTGTGGAGATACATTTAATATACTAAAGAGACAAACAGTCGCATAAGCCCTAAGTACGAGTATACCTTAGGTACGTACAACAGCAAATCAGTAATTAAGTATGTAGATAATAATAACGCAAACAAAATCTCATTTAGCCAATAACGTTGATTTACGCATCAGTAATCTACTTTGACGCACCAAGAATCTTCGATCAAAATATTGGGCCCAAGATATTCTTATAAATCTTCGACACAGAAAATTAAGATCTATTTGGTCACTAAGTAATTTATGTAGAGGATGTTACGTAAAATGTTGATGGCCAAAATGCTTGCAAACAATCTGCGGCGGATCTCTGAAGATTAGGAGTGGCTTCAGAGCGCCGAAAAGGCTCCAACTACGTATGGCCGCTCGCCAACTCCGGTAAGCCAATCTAACTTCTTTTAAATGTGTTTTTGATGTAAAGAACACATTACGCCACGCATCGCTTGCCGCCTCCCAAATCTTGAACCAAATTAGCTTTTGATTTATTGATCTCTAAGTTCGCAGCCACCGTCCAACTTTACAGAATTCGATGAAAATAATGTTTAAAATTCATTCCATACATGTAATTTATCAGAGTATTGCTATCTTTACTTTAACTTTACTACATTTGCACACTTCTAATCCTATTACTTATTTCTTAGTTATTTGTCACGAAAGTAGCGAAGAAATTATAATTATTTGTAAAATTTATTACATAATTATTATCAAAGAAGAAACTTAATAAGGACGCATATTCTAAATCCAAAAATTTCAATATCCAATATTTTAATATGTCATAAAAAACGAATAAAAATGACAATAATAAAGAACAAAAGAGGCGGAAATATTGTAGCGCTCATTAGTTAGTCGTGATGCAGTGGGCGCGTCGGGCTTCCGTTGCAATCGGATATCGTGGGACATTCAAATAAAATTAACGCTTATTGCTCGTTTAAAGCGCCCTCAAATTACACCGTCGGTAAACACTGCGCTCGCCTTCGGGGTACGTAACTTCGTAAACCGGAACAGTTAATCGTGCTTCGAATTTCCTTTGCGAGATCATCGTTAACGAACTATTCTTTAAGTTACTTCTTGAAACAATTATGTAATACTACTTAAAGTTATTATTTAGGAATTTATAAATATTCAAATTGTAAAGGGGTTAGCTGATCTGATAGTTTCGGATGTCGTCCTATTTTTGCTTACTAGTATAACTTCACGAAATCAGGATGGTGAGCGTACTGACTTATTAAAATTCCTATTCACTGTGTTCTTTCACCCAATCGCATCTTATTAGTTGCTGAGGAAACTCAACTACAATAGTACCCGAAGCCTACTTTAATGTGCCTTCAACAAAAGAATACGTGCATGAAATTCATTTCTTTAACAGACAGATTTAGATAACTACCGACCAATAAAATCAAGTAATACCACCGCATATGATTGCCGCTACGTTGGAAACTCTTCAAAGTTTTGCAATTATGTATTATTTTATCACGTCTTAAAATAATGAAACCCCATAAGTTTCCGCGATATAAAATAAGTTATTTTATAGCTTTGTTTGTGGTTTCGATCATCTATCAACGTACGGCGCATATAACGTTGTTATAAATCGATTGCTTTTATTTCATCCAAAACTTTTATAGTGGGTCTTGGGGCGACGATATTGAACGTACTTTTTTGTTGTTTTCTTGTCGATGAATAAAAGTGCTAACGTAGCAGGTATTTGAATTTTCCTAGGTTTAACTCTCATAGTAAGTACGTACATACGTAAGTAATAAAACATTGTAAAAATCAAGACAGTAGCATAGACTCATAACACAACAATTCAGGACTCTTTTTTCACTCTTTGTTAATACGAAAATATTTAAAATGTTATATAATAATCATACTTACCTAATAATAAACTCAATTCACATTTTGCGTAATATGAATAATCACCACATAAATTATAAAATTACAACCAATCAATCGTACCTTGGCGTGATTAATAACAATATACCAGGTAGCGATTTATTATGCAAACAGTTAAAATGCAAATTGACAGTGTTTTGAAAACGGCTAACAAAGGAGCAGTGAAGGCACGTCTGCCTTCATCGAAGAGGCGGATTAACCGAAAGTGATCCGTTATAATTGTGAGAGTGGACAGCACCGGCTGGTACGCACAGATTAGCCTCTCCGATAAACAATAGCATTAGTATGCGAGGACGCGTTGACCGGCGCCGATCGGCCGACCGTGCTCGGATTAATTTGCCTTCTGGAAATTATGGAGGCTCGTGTGGAGCGGGCGATCGCACCAACAATAATATTGCTTTGTTTTCATATTTCCATAACGCGCGTACTCCTTGAAGAGATTCGTTGAGATAAAGCTGTAAATTGTAGAGAACATAGTATTTTAATGTTAGTGAAGTAATTTTCTAGGCTTTTTTTTCCTTTTTTTTATTTCCTTTCTGTTAAGAGATTTCTGAACAGAGAACACGTAGTTATAAATAAGGGTACCTTTCTAAAATAGGTAGGTAACAATTACGAGTAACATAATTTTAAAACTTGCCCGCTAGCTAACTAGAACCCCCCTTAACTTACTGACCATTAATTACCATTACCATAATTACTTTTATGTCCTCCTCCTAAAATACAAATTTCAATTATACAGTCAAAAATATTCTAGATTACATACTAATTCGTTTTGTGTAAATTAACCGAATTGACGTAGCGCACGCCTTGTAAGCTCTTAAGACGTAAGAACTTTTCCGACCTAGTGGTTCGTAGAACACGTCCTACCTATTTTTGTTCACAGAATTCGCCCTTCCTCTTCGTAATATTAGTATAGATATAAATACAATTAGACGTTAAATTATACATAATTCTTTATCAATACCAAAACTTTTACATATAACGTGTATTTAACAAAATAATGGTAAGGTTTGCTGTATTGTTCGAGATACGACAAAATACGCCTTGTTACAAAAAAGTAGGTTGTATATGCTTTCCGTAAAGATGAATGTATAAAGTTAAAAACATTTACTGTTATCGAAACAAATTCATACTTACTTAATTCTGTTGTTGGCGTTAAATCTATGTTAACATAATTATGCTATTAAAATGAAGTAAAACTAAAAAAAAACACCTTTTTACTAAAGTATACATAAAATTTGCTGACGTAAACGCTTGTATTGTTACAACAAAATACACAAAAAGCAACAAAATAACCTGTTCCGGCCATCATAACACGTGTAAAGTTGTAAAAAAGTCGTCCCTCACTGAGTGATAATAAAGGTAAACCCTCTGCGGCACCTTTATTGTTATCGAATAAAAATAATCCCGGGATTTTGCGGATGATCGTAAATTATGACTGAATCCGTAGGGCGGGCGGCGCCCATGTGCCTTCTTAACGGCCTCTACATCTAAAACCTTAGCATCTTGACACTGTCGAGAGGGATCCTTAGCAAACGATAAAATCTAGAGGATTTTAAGACTAATATAACATGCCACTTAAACTAATACGATAGAGAAAAAAACATGAAATATAATTTACAACATATTATTATGAGTAACATACAATACAGTATTTCATATAAAATATTCATTCAAAGGCAAAAACTTAAACTATTATAGCATTTTAAAATACCTAGTAAATGTATTTCTGAAAATAATTATAAGTTTTAACTCTGAACATTTTGTCGGCGAACTCTACATAAACGCTGCGTGACGTAAGAATATACGAGACTCATCAATTATCTTTTAACATGAAACGAACAGCTAATAAAAGCGTGAATGTTCAACTTAAAGATTGAACTTAACGAGATGGCAAAGCAGTAGCGTGTGATAATAATGGGGCCCTAATGCGCGTTTTTGACGGTGTGAAGCGCTGAAAAGCCACCGATACCAACAAAAGTGGCAACTGAAACTAATGAATTATTCATAGCGTTGGTGCGGTGCATGTTCTATCACTGTTTTATCTATTGCGGGACTCACGGCGGCTGCGGCTCGCGCCCCTCACTTGCTCTCCCCCACAAGGGTTAACTACCTAGCAACCGACCATTTTAGAGCCATTTGAGAACACCAGATAAGCTTTGTCCTCGAAATAAACATTACCGTAATGTCCGGTAACAAAATTAGTGCCAATTGCTCTTTGTTCAGTTATTCTGATTTGGTTTTTCAATGCTCTTTACAGTATTGAGCTGGGACAATAGTATTGCGATATAAATTAACCTCATTATTAATTAACTTAATTATTACTAAAAAAATACTTATGCCTAAATACTAACTGGACGATTACTAGCGGGACTAATCCAAGAGACTAAGAACTCCTAAAGTCCATAGTGCTTTTACAAATGAATACTATTATAACAACTGATATTCTGATGAACACCTTGTACTAATATGCTTTACTAATTAATCAACATACTATTGGAGGTTAGTCACATATTTCCATGGGCGGCAGATATAGCCCAGGTTCGTTTGCTATTCTTATCCCGTAAAAATAGATAACTATGTCTTGTCTGCAAAGCAAAAGGTTTCTGGTTCTATTTCCGGCTAGGATTAGACCTCTATTATAGGTAAGCGAGTGTTTGTAATTCGTGGATATTTGTGATGTCTTAGCTGTTCAATCCAACCGTGTATCAAAGATACATACGAGGCTGCCACTGTGGGATATGAATAAATGAACGCTTTTATATCACTGAATAACATTTTTGTTTACATCGTAAAACTTACTATTTTACTAATGCTCGAGAAGCTACTCGTATCTGTCCTTATGGAATTAATCTAAAACTACCTGATCTGTGGCGTTGAAGTCTAGAAACAACCCTCTGTGGATTTTGTTTATTTTAATAACAAAAAGCATGCAATGTATCGATTAACGAATACGACTATCAAAAACATAACTTTTTATAAAACTTATAATAACTTCATTTTTCTCTTTTTTTTCCTTGGCGACGATACCTTCAATATATCATTGGAGTCCCGTGGGTGACGACTTACTAAAAAGTGTGTAATCTTATTGGCTATACATAAAAATATACTAATTTTCACTATGACGTCGACTATGTTACATATCGCACGCTAGTTGATTGCAGTCGGGGCCTGAGGTAAAGGGGGGGAGTCTTTAATATAGTGTTATTAAAGCTCAAAATTATTTATGCTCTCCCCCTTTACCTCAGGCCCCGACTGCAATCAACTCGCGCGCAATCCGTACCTAACTCGTATAAAACAAGTGGGTACTATCAGCATCGAAAACGCGGGATTCAAATGCGCAGAATTTTTTGCATTATCTGTCTGTCAGATAAACTTATCAGTTCAAAGTAAAACAGAAACTGGATGTGAATTAAAATTGATCATTAATCGTCTGGTACGCCCACTTTCAATGATAAAATCAGTTATAGAGCGAAAATAAACATTTTTAATGATATTTTTGCCATGTTTTCACTTTAATATTATAACACTTTAGCTCTCAGAAAGTTCATCAAGTTATCTCCAGCTGACGAATCTAAAAAGCATTTAGAACATGTTCTAAGCTTATTTTAGGTTATAATCAACTATAGTCATGTGCAAATAACCTGGCAAGATTCTGAAAGAGACATTAGATGCGCATGAGTCGTTTTGCTCTGCTTCTTGTTCTGTGCATCTAACTATCTCTTTCAGAAGAGTCTGAAATTACATTTTACTGACATGCCTTCTGATATTGAGTGGTATCCGATTCCAATCATTTTTCATTTCATTTTGAATTCATAATATTTCGTTTAGTGAAATCATCTGAAAGTTCATCATTTGAACCAAAAACACTTGTAAACGATTGCTAATTAGATCTCCACATTACACTGACATTTGATAAAGGAATCCTTGAGTAGGTATCGTTGTGTGAACGTTTATTGTAGCTAAAATGTAAAGGATAGGTGTAGTTTTAAAATTAAAGTGTTGGCGATGTAGTGCAATTACTCGGATTTCAAACGCTCACTTTAACACTTGCTATCGAGAGACTGGCTTTCGATTTCAAAGCTATTTTTAAACAATGTAATCTCTTGTCTATCAGGAAATTAGTTTACATCTGCTATTAGTATGAAGTGCTCATAGTCTGGCGGCTTGTGTCGATTGTAAGCGATTGACAAAGTTAAGCAACAGCGTGCGCGGTCGGTAGTTGGATGGGTGACCGTAAATGGCAAAAAAATCTTGAGCGCTTCCGTGCTTCGGATGGCACGGTAAGCCGTCGGTCCCGGTATTTATCGTTAGATAACAATGGTTAAGCCATGTCGAAAGGCCTTCGGGCGGCTTAAAAAAACTTTCGACACCTGGGTTGGCCACTAACCCCTCCACCAATCCGCATTGGAGCAGAGTGGTGGAGTATGCTCTAGGCCTCCTCAGTTACGAGGAGAGACCTGTGCTCAGTAGTGGGCCTCAATGGGTTGACGC
>DWKA01001734.1:0-11817 GCA_018249155.1 Panoquina ocola ocola | reverse complement strand
TTTTATATCATTGCATCTATTTAATGATGGACATGAACAGGAGATGTTGGATGGGCTAAAACAAGTATGCAATTTAATGTTGAAGTTCTCATGGGGTAGGTTAGTTTTACGTATAGCAAATGGTAAGTATTTTGTTTTATTTATATTTAACGTTAATAAATTGTCGTTAAGCCAGTTTTGTACACTATTAATTCCTTTTTCTACGATTACTTTTAGATTTTCCCAAGACCCAGCGAAATGATAATGATAATGATAATGTCTCCTACTACGTCTTGCCAAGTTCGTTGCGCATGTCTTTACAACATAATATAATAATTTTATTGTATGTTGGTCAGCTGTTCGACCGGTGTCTGCAGCAGTTCGACAAGCTGCGCAAGCGCGAGGCGTTCCTCGAGGTGTTCCGCAAGGAGCCGATGTTCCACGAATCGCTCGGCGAGTTCGACGAGTCGCGCGGCGTCGTGGACGACCTGGTGCGCGAGTACCAGGCCGCCGCCACCCCTGACTATGTGCACTGGAACCCCGGTATACTAACCACAACTACACTATAATACTCTGCATACTGTATAATGCGAGTACACTAAAAAAACAATGACACGTTAAGTCCCGCAAACGCTTGTTACGACTTGTTCCGTATTGTCACGACCTGTCGGCGACGCCGGTGCAAGCTATGCACGCCGAGGGCAAGGGGGACCTGTTGGTTCATTTGTATTTTTGTACCGCTCTAAAAATATTAATATTGAATCAGAACAACAAAAACCAACAAATCATTATTAAGATTAGTATATTGAAGATTTTACAATTATTTACTTTAAATCACTTCAAACTAAAAACTTATCGATTATTTTATATTTCAGAGAGCAGTCAGATATAACAAAGGTTATATGGCTAACACTAAGTCATACAGAAGCAGTAACCAGAGCTCGCACTGGGAGCATTTTGCCAGAGAATGATGTGTGGAGGATTTGTTCTCATTGTTGAGTCGTTACGAAGTGCCATTACCAAAATATCCCATAGAAATTAATAAGGTACTAATGTAAATATAACTTTTAATTCCTTCTAATATAAGTACATATTTCAAATAAATCGATGCAATATGAGATGAGTTGTTGTTTAGGAAAGCATCAAGGGCACAAGATTGATTCCCAGGTGGTATTCTTACTTTTTTGGCTAAGAGGGGGTAATTGCCCTATCCACATGTTTTTTCGTCCAGGGTGGACAAAAAAAAAATTTGAATGTGAAAAATTTATTTCTACACATTTGTTTGGTATCTGGGTGTGTACCACCTGTAAACGTAATAAAACTTGCCTCAAACAAATTAAAATAAATGTATTTGTTCCATTCTAATAAAAGTATTATTTAGGGAATTAGATTTAGTATGATTTAAAAGACAATTGTTATTTTTTCCAGTTTGGCTAATAATTGTTTTCAGTTCCATAGCTTATAGAAGCTGTACATCCTACTCATGTGTTTTATATTTTACCTATAAAGAAAGTATAATTCTCATCAATATAATTACTTACAAATAATGTCTGTTTGGTGCAGCATGTCCGCATCATAATTATCATTTAATTTTATGTACTTTGTAAAATTCGTAAGACTAAAATTATAATTCCAAATGGTAGGTTTTTGTATTAAAAATGATAACACCATTGTTTTGTTACCAGGTTTATTTAATTTAATAATAATTAATTCTAAATTATATTGTTCACTTTTCATGGCATGTGCCTAGCGATAACAAATATTGCGGCGTTCAATCGTTGTCGACGATGGTTCTTGTTTACGAAACGTGAATTGTGGCATATTCGTTGCCTTGCCGTGGGGGTTTTAACACAAGGAATACAATAAGTCAATTAAAAATATACTCAATAACAACAAACATGCATCGGCACATCACGTTTCAAATGACCAAAGAACGTCATTGAATTTGTTACATCAGGCTTCGGCTAAATTGTATGTAACAATATCGAAAAGTGTTACAAAAAAAATTACCTTTAACATCACAATAATTATTTTACGATTAGTATTTTGAAGTGTGCGCCACTGTGCCATTCTTGAGCCCAAACAATAGTGAGAAAAGTGGAAATGAAAAGTATTTTGGTTACGAAACGTTAGTGCTCATAGCTGGTTTGAATGCCATGGACAGCAAACAACTAAAAAAGTTTTTACTGTAAATAATAACATAATATTATTTACGAATGTTTATTTGGCTGTAGTTGTTGCCACACTACTCAATCTTACCATTTCCACTTTTTCTACTGGGGCTGCGCCCGCCACTTTTTACATATAATTTTAAGATTAACGGACGCCTGTATATTAATATTAGATTAATCTAAGGGAAATTTATTGTTCCATAACCCAATGTTGCACAAAATTTAAATGATACTCAAATTGTACACAAGATCTAAATATTTCTGTTGTAAACTAAAACTATTGTTTGTTTGTAAATAGCATGTTTAATTTTACTCACTTTTTGTAATCTCAGTCCTAAATAGGTTTTACTTATAAATTGTTTTAACAGTTGCTAACTGAAATATATTTCAGCAATTTATTTATAAAAATGAAATGAGTTTTAATTGTTTCCCAAACAAGCGGAGAGATTACTAGGTGTCCCTCTCAGTTTTTACATCACACTTATTTCTTAACAAATTCAAATTACATCCATACAAAAATTATTTGACACTTAACAAGTCGACTTAATAGGAATTTGTGTCGCTTTATTACAACAAGATGAATCATTTATGACTGTTCTAAAACTATCTCGATGAACAACTTGGTGAAGAACAGCGTAACATTACGACCTTTAGTGTTGGGTACAAGCCAAGAATTTTGTTTACATACTGCTTTAAGAAAAATAGATTACAATTTATTTCTAACGCTTTACCACAGAGTAATGAATAGTACTAATATAGCCTTACTATGCAGTCTCACTAGTTCTAATTCATCTATAAACATTTTTATTTAAAACCAAAGAAAAAAAATTGACAAGATGAAATATTTATATTTGTTGCATGACTAAATATTACATTAATAAATTCATGTATGAAATGAGTTTTTTGCCTAAATAATCCTACTTTATATCATGAATAAGTCTGAGTGGTGGTATTTGCATAGCATAACTTTTTTATTTTTTATAATTCCAATATTATTATTATAGTGATACAAGGATGTATGTATTGTATTGTTAGAAAGTAGGAAAGTGAAGATCATTAACATATTAAGTAACTCGTAACTTAATGCACTGTCTTCTTGCACTGAAAATAAAAACAAAATGCATTCAATAACACGTGTAACTATTTTTGTTTTTTTTTTATTGTATTGTATTTAAACTTTTATAAAAACATGTTTGTGTTCTTAAACGTTACACTACTGACATTGAATAACTATTCTTAATATCAACACAACAGATGCACTTTCTGTCGCAGCCTAACACTATGTAACCTAATTTTTATACATAAATATAACACTCAACAATTTGACACAATATCAAACATCTTAGTGCAGTGAGCAGACTATCGGAACAACTACCTAAACAAATTTGTTAAACAATATATTGTTGCAAACACGTTAAAAGCTCGATGGTGTGGTGCAACTCGTGCCCTAGGATATAAAAGCATTTATATGGAAAGATAACATTAATATAAAACAAAGCTTTTTACTTATTTACTTGCACTAACAATTGTGTTAAAATTATTATCCGTACAAGCAATTCAGCAATAGTGATATCACTTGTTTGCATATATTATATAATATAATTTTAGAAAATATTGTTATATTTTACAAAATTTACCATACCATATATTTACGTGTAATGAAGTGCGCCACAAAAGCGTATCGCAGTGGCTTAAATGTAGAAGACAATGAGAAAAACTAAAATTAACAAACAGCTGATATTCATTCTGTCCCTCCCTGAATGCATTCATTATTTATATCAACACTTGTAACACTGACGTATCGCTCGCTGGGTCACTTCGTTCGGCGGCGGACTACGAAGCTTGCTAACGGATGACGAAAGGGGGCGTGCGAGCGTGCGAGTGCGTGCGCGGAGGCTAGGAGGTCTGGCTGGGGGGCTGGTACTTGGGCTGGATGATGGAGGTCTTGCGCAGCGGCACGGTGTCGGGCGTGGGGATGGCCTCGCCCGTGGGCAGCTTGGCGGGCGCGGCCGGCGCCTTCAGCGGCGCCGCCAGGTTCCCCGGCCGCTGCTTTGCCATTTGATAGTCTCCCGAATCGAAAAACTTTTGCTGAAACACATTATGTATTGTTATTATAAAGTCAGCATTGCAGGCACTTTAGTTTGTGTTCACTTTTGTAGACATTTAAGATATGACATAATTTGAATAACTACATTTAAATCAATATTTTTTTGATAGATCTGGTATCTCT
The DNA here is from genome assembly GCA_018249155.1 of Panoquina ocola ocola. NCBI lineage: Eukaryota > Metazoa > Arthropoda > Insecta > Lepidoptera > Hesperiidae > Panoquina > Panoquina ocola. The sequence goes on along the minus strand of DWKA01001734.1, from coordinate 7,437 downwards.
TAATTTATTGAGAATATTTTATACATAAGGGTTTAAATACATAATTATATAAAGAAAATAAAAGGTAAATACTCACTCCTTTTGCTAGCCTTTTCTGTAGGAATGCTGAATGTCCCCCAGGGCCTCTACCCAGCATTGCATTCGGAAACTTTGCTTTGAGCTTTGCTTCTTCTAACTTTTCTAACTCTTTTGGCTGAAATAATAGGTCATACTATAATAAGACTATAAAGCGACGTCACTATCAATCTGAATCATGCAAATTAAATCACTATCAATCTGAATCATGCAAAATAAAATATGCACTGACGACACAACCTTAATACTAACGTGACATGAGACTATGCTGGAGTCTTTAGTTTTGATGGCTTGTTGTCCAAATCTCTGACATCATACATGAAAAGTGTAAGTGACTTTATAAGCTAAACATTTAGCATTAAAGTATGTTACTTTATCATAGTTCATATACCGGCAGCTTGCGTCGTTCTAAGACAGAGTTCCCTAAACTTTTTTGTGTCGTAGACCCCTTGGCATGTTTTTCTGTGGTGGGTAGACCCCCTACTTACCTGATATTGATTTCCTATAAATTTCTAACTGTAGTGAAGTTTAGTGTTAAAAACTAATTACTTACTACTTAACTTAAAAACTCGTGTTAATTTATACATTTATTAATTGAATTTAAATTAAAACTACTCAAAATAAAATTTTGTATCTGTTATGTAAAATATACGTAACATAAGCAATAAGTCAATATTTTTAGTGAGAAGGATGAACCTGATTTTATAAGATAGTATGATGTAAGTAAATAGGTACTATCAGTGTGTGTGTTGAGATCCAATATCGTGGACCCCCATTTCCATTTCATGGACCCCCAAATTTTTTTTCTCTGACGTAGACCCCTTGCAGGTTGTCATAGACCCCTAGGGGTCGATATAGACCACTTTGGGAATCACTGATCTAAAGGCACGTAGAAAAAAATTACGCGGATTTAAATGCCAGGTTTGCTTGACGTACTACTTAAGTAGTTTTATTTACTATATTTTAGTACCTATTATGTAAATAAAATATGACTGTAGGTAACCTACTCTTATCTATCTTCCGGGAGAAATTTCCTATGATATTATAAACTGCGTAGTTTAAATAACCACGTATGACAGATAAATGGAAACTTTGTAGGTAGCCATTTTCTATTCATTTATATATAGCTGTTGCCCGCTACTTTGTCTTCTGACTATAAACTGCCTTTCTGTCAAACATCTTTAGACGTCAAGAGGTTTTCGATATTTATTTACGAGTGAGATACTACATATTATATAGTCTACAATTTAGTCTTTAGCGTCGAAGCCTTAGATCTGTCATCCTGTTTCTAGAAGCGACAATATTCTGAATCTGAACTATTGAAAAGGCACCGTTTTAAACCGATGTTTTAAATTGCAAGATTCTTTCAACACCAGACGCTTAAACAAACCAGTCAATAAGGAGAAAGAGTTGTATGTAGCGGAGATTGAAACGAGAGAGATAGTATAACAAGTTAATAAGAATGTAAATCGGTACAGTAATAACGGCGAGGGTCACTCAGCAGACAGTCTAGTCATCTGACGCCGAGACCCCAACATCCGGTGCGAATGCGTATTCCTTTGCTTTGACATCATGTAACCGAAATTGACGCGAAATGTAACGTACTCCTATCTATTTGGATGCCTAATAGTAATACTACTTAAATGGTTCTTATGCAATCTGTACTTGATATTGATATTCTTTAAGTTTTAAGTTGGCGGTAATCCATGCATCAATAATTATTGGTCTAATTAACGTTATTGTATGCAACATTATAAAGAACCATGGCAAAATGTTACAATCACTCGTAAATGTTTAAGTACTTAAAGGAAAAATAATTTAATCCATTCAAAATATTTTTAACGGGGACCAGAAAATATTTACCGTATTACATATCCGTTAGATAAGAAATAATCATAGTTCTGTAGAATCGTAAAATGTTAGGAGTTGTGAGCCAGTTTAATTTCAAACGGTGCCGCGCTTCTTTCTCTGCCGGCAATGCGCGATGCAATAATATATCTGTTTTGTTTTGCTTTTGTATAGTGTGAATGTCCATAAACCATAGATCCTCTGCTCCTCAGCTTCCTTATAAGAAATAATGTATTACGTTCAAACAGTCGAAGCTGAAGTGTGTAACAACATGTGAAAATTTGAATTTACGTAAGAGAACTACATTAGAATTTCAGATCAAATGACAATACCTCATATTTACCTGCACCGTGCACACATTACAACACTTACAGACGCCTATCGTAGCTATGTACGCGTAGCTGATATCGCGTTCGAAACATCGAGTGACGTGTTCTGATACAAACTGGTTATGTAATCATGTCTACAAACTACTAACCGAAAAGATTACCTAACAATATTACACACTTGAACGCAGCCGTTGTGAGTTGTGTTGCTGGCACTTGCTGGTGACCGGGTGACGGATGAAAGTGTTATTGTTAAACCTGGATTAAGTGGCCACTGCTACTTACAGCGTTTGTTTAGTTTTCGTCGTGTTTATTTTGTATAATATGAGTCATTTTTCACATTGTACTAGTAACAATCACAGTTCGATAAGGGGACTTCACAACGGTCTCATCGCTACTATTTTAATAGATATTATAACAAGTACTAATTATGATATATACCATATCCTTAGGCCCTTATGCCCTTGTTTTAATCGTAGATGTTCGGCAGAATTAGGAGACTTTGGGCGTGGTCTTAAGTTGGATGGTCAAATATTTCACGAATGCGTCCATCCATACTCAAAAGGCTTTGAGCTTTTGTACTTTTACATGGGATTGTTAGAGCCAAGTTGAGCCTTTTAGAGGTATTAGAACACTACATTTGGGAGTGCTCCTAACACAGTCATTGACTACTTACATGACAATTACGGAGGATCCGTAATTGGAAGTGGGTCGGAAATGGGTTTAAGCCAAACTAACATTTTCAGTAACTTACGTAATACTATTGTCTGCAAGTGTGTCTCCGTGAAATTAGTAACACCAATCATTATTGCAGGAACTAATTATTATATGAGAAATCGTACCGTGGAGAGACCAAGTAAGAAGTAAAGAGTTCCGTTCAACCGATTTTTTCGGCTTGTTACGTAAAAAAATATTAATTTTGATCAGAGTTTATATTTTCATCATTACCCAAACTGTGGGGCAAATAAATACAGATTCCACCTTCGTCCACATTTTTTCCACTTTCCTGATTATTATTGACAAAGTAAGGAATTATGTCTCTAGCTAGAGATATTATTTATGAGGTATACCTATGTACGAATGTGCGATACGTACATTTACTACAAGTTATTCCCTAGTAGTAGTATTTTGGTGGACTTCTAATCTGTCATGATAATAAAACAGAGAGGCGGGCCAAGTAAAACTAATAAATAAATATAATGATATTCTTTATGTAGCAGACTAAGTGTTCGCGTTAACATTCGCTCAAGGTGACCGCTCGGAGTCGCGGCTGACTGAGCATCGGTTGGAATACTGTTGTTGTTTAGTTTCTTGCACCTACTGTGTGCCTCACCTGGTTATAAAGAGATATATGTCGCACTGCGACGCTTCTGATTAGTTATGACGTAATATCAGATTCTGCTAACTGAGCTTCTGAGTACTTGGTAATCTCCGTTGTATCTCATACATACATTATGTTAATATGTACATAATTGTCTTACATAGTGGATAAAAGTCGGATAGTACTTTCAATGCAACACATACAAACATAACAACCCATGCAAGGTCCTTTTAAATCATTCCAAATAATACATTGTATGTATCATAGTAGAGTGTGAATTAACTTGAGCATCCATGAGAAATCACGACATAATTAATTAATTACATATAACTGGTTTATTTACCTATACTGCTTACTTTATTAACTGTTGCTGTATATTTAATATCATTGAAGTTCGCAATAAAAGCGGATGTCCTTAATATAGACGGAGAATAATGAGATAATTTATCCAAAACAATAATTTAAATCATCGCAATCGTTATACGTTGCAGCGCTGGGAACTTGCGATAAATAAATTCGATTGCGGTGTAGGTACGTTTTGGTATTTTTATTATATTCAAGGATACAACGTACTATACAAGACGCTTTCATTTTGTTAGTAACTGTGTTAGAATGTATTACGTAAGTAGTTAAGTTGTTGGTGTTCGTGTTACATTGACTGTTTTGTTTGTCGACAGGCGAAGAATAGACGCGTACAGACGTCGACAATCGGAATGCGTGCCGAGATTCGACCAGTCGTTTAGCGGGGCGTGCGAACAACAGAACCTGGAGACGAGCGCGCTGCAAAAACGTTTTGTTGAAGCCAAGGGCAAGAGACAGGCGAAGAAGACCGACCGCAAGCCCGACCTGCCCGCCATTAGCAGTAATCTGCACAGCAGCGTGCATGTGAGCTGTGTGAGCTACCATACTTTAATTCATATTACTTATTATTTATCCTACAGTCATTGGCAAGTAACTTGGAAAGACGTAGAAAGGGACATTAGATTCGCAGAAGTAGTTTTGCTCTGCTTTTTGTTCTGCACATCTAACTGTCTCTTTCAAATTCTTGCCAAGTTCCTTCCGATGATTATACCTTTGATTTTTGTCCTATCATTCGATTATAATTAGGTTTTTTCTTTTTATCTCGCGCTCTGCTTTATCGAGAGCTCGACGTTGCCCCACTTCCACGGTTCCGAAATGAGTTTGATGAACAGTGCAATTGACCGGTCGATGTGGTTACGTTTAAAGGTTTAATGTTATGTTTAATAAAAATATTTATAATCGCAGCTGCCATTCAATATCTGGCCGCGTATTATGACACAATCGACTCACGTTTACCCGTTGGCGTGTGTTCTGTTCTTCAATGTCACTTTGGATCCTAAAGTTCATAATGTTTCCTGTAATCAATTTCCTTTTTTTATTTCGTATACGATCTCATGTTTTAATTCGTTATACAAAGGTTATGAAGTGATGAACATGTCGTTTTCCTTTAGTTTTCTATGAAATCCAAAATTATTTTCGGCTTGTTTTATTTATTTTCATCGATATTGTTTGTTAGATGATGATGATAATCCTTTGTAGTTTGGTACATAGAATCGATTATAACTTTATTATCAAAGTTTTTTAGTGTTATACACAAACAAGATGTAGATGAGTTCATATTTATGTAATCACAGTCGTGGTCTTCCAAAATGACCATTACATCAAAATAAAACCAGATCTGTCTGAACCAGTTCACAATTAATGCCAGTATAGGATATCAAGTACAATTAGTGTTTGGAAGGTACTATCTATTTTGCATTTTTAACGATGATAATGTACGGTTTACTATCGGATTTACTAACAATAGTCTCTCCTACAATTCAAGGTTTATCCTACTTGTTCAAGGTTTGTCGCCAATCTCCATGAATAGCAGGTGTTAGTAGCAATGCAAACTCGTTTGCACTCCTAATCCCATAAAAATTTGGATTTATAATTTGAATAGATTTTGAATGCCTTCCAGTGCGTTCCTCCTAATATACATAAAAGTTTTTATTTACTATGTCCTTTCCCCCTCTACCTTGCCAGGTGGACGAAATGGTCTAACGCACATTACAATATGTGCGTTTACCCTACCTATAGAGGTTTGACATCAAAAAGTTCAGCTGATTTTCCTTTGCTTCTAAGTACACCCAAGCCATCAGGTGATGTTAAACGAGTAAGGATTGTAATTAGTGTAGAGCGCGTGCGGGGACGCGGGTACGCGACGAATCGCGCCCGGATGTGATCCGGCGTCGCGCCGTCAATTGACTTGACCCTACGCCGTCGCATCCCGTGTTTCGTGCCTCCTGCGCACCAACCCACAAATGGTCAATTCGACAACAAAGTAAAGTGATAGATTTTACACAAATAATTAGATACATTTTGTACAAGTTTAAGTTTAATTCGTAGTTTAAAAACTTAATGATCTTCTAATTTTTTAATGCAATGCTTACAGTAATTGTATTTAATTCATATTTAAATGTATCTATTTTTTTTTACATTTGTATCACAATTTAGATTTCTGATAGTAGAGAATGGCGATTCATTCAATTTTGATCTTTGAATGATCTTTTGATGTTTCAAATGAAACTACTTAGGTATATTGAATCAAGAAATATCAGGCTTTATGTAAATATGTTTGATTTTTAATTTTAATTTTTAACCTTCTTAGTTCGAAATTTTAGAGAGTACCTACTCGCGCTAGTGCGCTGTCCACGCGGTGAGTTTTCACTGGGCTAGTTAAGTATTGACTTGCATTAGGTTAAGAGTGGGCTGACAGCTAGCAGGGCAGGTCGGTAGTGTCGGTACTCGGTTGTGCAAAGTGCGAGTTTCACAACTTACGCCTCGCATTGTCTCGCGCCGCTCACTGCGACGACCTTAGCGCTGCCGTCGGCCCGATTTCTGAATCTTTAAGTAATTTATTGTACCAACTGCAGTGTTGGTTAAATTCCTAAAACTAAGTACTGTGCCTGAGTACAGAGCTCTATGTATTAGCGCTAGATATAACAAAGTATATAGGCATCTCCGGGTTCATAAAATCGTAATCTTATTAACATTATTATACTATACATATTTCACTTTATATGGAAGCAAACCGGTTTTAAAACTACAAAAATGTATTTCTTATATGAGTTTAAGATAATTACAGCCACGTGTGATAAATGAATGGCAATTTGGAGACCGTCGCCGCGTCGCGTGATGCGACTTAATGCTCGGCTTATTATTGTTTTTTGGTATGCAGCACTTGTTTGTGTATCTCTGTTTAAAGAAGTATAATATAGCTCTATAATAGGTCAGTTTATGTTTTGACATTAACTCTTCGCGTGTGTCAATATACATTTTAAGACGCGATACCATTTTTTTATCCATTTAGTCACGTTTCTCTTGATGCCATTATTCAGCTTTTGATTCTTATGGGCTCCACACATGATACGATTTATCTGTATGATCCGTCGCATCAGACCGATCGTAACGACGAATCGTTCGCGTATGGCAAGATCGTTAACGATTTACTTAATCGAAGACGATGTCACGAGGCAGATTTTCAAATAAATATCCACTCTGAAAATTTCAAAAAAAAAATCGCCACTTAAAAATTCATACCACATAACCCTTGTGGTTTTCAAAAATATGGACACAGATTGTTTTCGGATATTTGTATACGCGATCGCATGTAAAAATATGTGTCCATTATGAATTACAATAATATGGAAACGATATCATCTCACAAAATGTTTTTTTTTTTTAACCGAATCAACGGTACCGCCACATAGATGAGGAAAAGAAGTTAATTTTCCATTTTATGGGGCACGTATGTTATTTGAACACGCCCTTATCCTTCAGCTTCAAAGAAGTAAATGATAGATC
>DWKA01001733.1:0-11819 GCA_018249155.1 Panoquina ocola ocola | reverse complement strand
TCAAATCAGACCAGTAGTTCCTGAGATTAGCGCGTTCAATCAAACAAACAAACTCTTCAGCTTTATAATATTAGTATGGATAAGTAAATTACCTGCTTTCAATCTCGCCATGATACATGGGGCCGAATCGATTGTACCCACCATAGGGACTCATTCCCCCCATTCCTCCCATACCGTATCCTCCCATACCATATCCTCCACTCATACCGTAACTGTTGTATCCACCGTAACCACCATAGCCCCCCATACCATAAGATCCAACCATGTTATTAGAGAATCCGTTCATAGAGTCGTAATTACTAGGCATTGGTGGTGGCGGAGGTGGCATCGGCCTGGGATTTAATACATTCGGGTTCATAGCCGATGTAGGGTCCCTAAACGATGTTTCACCAGCACGTATATCTACATTCGTTAATGAAGGCCCCGAATTTACGTCGAACAATTTAACTGGCTCAGCCATTGCTTCACTTTTACGATGTATTTCTCGATTTACTTAGAAATAAGATTCCATTAACTCGGTAGCGATGTAAAATTATCACAGTTTATGACACTTCAAGATAACATTTACGTAAACAATAATGTTTTATATTCTAACTCTTATGACTTGACGACGAAAATGACAAATATTCACGAAATACTTTACAATAACACAGAAAGTTAACAAGCTTGAGTGAAATCGAAATCGTGTCAAATCAAAAACAGATAGACAGCTGTCAGTTCTTCACATGTCACCATAGAGTACATAAGGACATGTCACTCTCAAAAGTGGAGGGCTAATGCTAGGCGTCCATTTATCGGTATCGTCCGCACCGGCCGGACCGCACGCAAAGGATTTTAGTAATCTTTGTATATATAGAAACTTGCGTTGCGTGCGGTGCGGACGATGCGGACGATAGCGATCAGTGGGCGCCTAGCATTATAAGGAGTTGCCTTGCCATAGAGTTGTAAAGTAAATGACATTATTTTGTGAGCCAAAATATCACAGAAATCAAGGTAATATACATTTTCTGAGCGTGGTGTGAAAACCAAAGAATGATGTCTATATTCCGTTCAAATTGGCATAGGAGTAAACAAACCATTAAAATTCCTTTGCAAGTTTTTTACCAATTGATATATATTTTATATACTAACTTTAAATTTCAACTAAATTCAATTAAACAGTCAATGCAATATTTGTGACTTTTTATAAACTTACTAGTATTGCATTATGTTTTTGGAACTAAAAATAATTCACACTCTTCCAAACAACCCTCTTACTACTAAGAAACTTACGTAATCTTCCTTTTTTTTACTACAAACACGTTCGCATAGACTTTTTCCAGTGTCCAGTGTCAGTTGAATAGAATAAAATTGGAAATAGTCAGATTCTGTCACATGAATTACTTACAACTTTCCGTTTATCTTAACACCTATGGTTGATTAGTCTTTATATACCTTTGCCAAAAACGTTTACATTATACCTTTCAGGGAATAACCGAGCTTTCTTATATAAAAAATTTATAAAATTTATAATATTTTTTTAATATATAAAATTTCCGTGTCACAGTGTTAGTTACCGTACTCCTCCTAAACGGCTGAACCGATTTGTATGAAGTTTTGTGTGCATATCGGGTAGGTCTGAGAATAGGCCAACATCTATTTTTCATACCCCTAAGTGATAAGGGTTGCCCACCCTTAATTTTTTTTTTTAATTTTTGGACGAAATTTTTTGTTTTAATTTTTTTATAATTTGGCATTAAAAATACGTATTTTTCAATAGTATTTTTTCCCGAAGCGAAGCGAGGGCGGGCAGCTAGTATAATTATATAACACAACATTAAATTATAGTTAAAGTTGACATAAAAACTTGACAAAAAAGTAGAAAGCTTTCATACCATCATGCTTGCCTCTCCTTTACAGTAGCACAATGCCTCCGAGATTTAATCTTATGTAAACCGTGGACCTCAATCATAATTGTAATGTTGAAGTCTGCGTAACCTAGTTGATAGTGACCCGGCCTATGAAGCGAGAGGTCCCGGGATCGATTCCCGACTGGAGCAATGATGTTACCGGACTGGATAAGTGATAGATAATGTTCGTTCTCGGGTCAATGGTGTTAATAATATAATATTAAGTACGCATGGTAACGTTAATTTTTAGGTTTGTAATAACTAGGTAAGTTAGTAGGTATAGTAACCTACCTAGGTACCTACTCTATATAAAAAGAATAATTTGAAGTAGTATGATGTGGTCATCTATAATTGCTTTATCATAACTTTGGGTTATAGATTCTATTTAAGTACATCACAGACAGACACACCAAATCCTAAGGACCTAAAGCAGACTCATCTGTTCATTTGCTTACGGAGTCACAACTCCCTAAAATGATTAACTACCCGTAAAGCATTTCCAATAAAACAAAACAATCCGTCCAACATTAACACGTAACTATCTAAACCGCACTCACGTTTTGCAATTTAATCGAGTTTTCCCATAATAAATAGTCGGAGCTGCGCCAGGCGAGCACTAAGTACAAATGCGAATGAATTTCTCTCGGTGCTCGCGAAATAAAGAGGTGTATTCTTGTTAATGGCGCTAGAGAAGTATTCGGCTACCGTATTGCGTGCTCACGGTTACTCGCGAAAATTAAGTCTGCGAGCACGATCTCAGGGGCGCCGAACCTTTGGTGGTGTTTTTTAGTTAAATTTTATTAGAATTATTATAGACACATTATTTGCAGATAAGCGCAATGAAAAAAAAATCCGCGTGTGATGTGCCGATAATAGTTGCCTGAATTGCAAATAGTAACATTTCATTATAAGATACATTTATTTGTTACTTATTCTATTTAACAAATTAATCAAAGTCCTAGTTGAAATTAAGTGATTGTACCGGCAAATAATAATTATTATATGCGACAGCTTTTAAAAACATTGAGTTTCTACTACTTTTTTGAAACTTATTTCACATTGCATTATTTTCCTCCATCAGTCGATTAATTGTTTAAAACACTTAAAGATTGACATTTTAATCATTAATCATATACATACATAATAACATGTAAATAGTTTTCTAATTTAATTTAATTTCGAATACATTCACGTCATAAATGAGTTTCATCAAGCAGGTGCTCAATAATTATGAAGTACAGTAGCTGAACGCCGATCAATTCCGTAACGTTAAACCTCGTACATTATTCATTACACTAACATAATTTACCTGTCGTTCGCCTGTATGTCATTACGTCATAACTACCGTATCTCGAGCTTATAGATGTAACTTAGACAAGCTTTAACATTTAACATCCAACCTTACGGTTTACATTTGTACGAAAGCTTACAAGGGAATCTGTAAGGTAAATTTCAAAATATATTTTTATGTGCTAAAGTACACTAGCAGTAGCAGTAGTAGTTAGTCCTACTAACTTTCACAGTCCACTTACTTATTAATAATAACAACTAATATTGATATTAATACTTACTAACAGGACTTACTAAAAAACCAAAATACAGTCTCTCCCATACTACTGTCCTATCCGTCCTATTTAAATTAATCAAAATATACAAAAGTGTATTATTAGTAAACTCTATCAATATTAATGGTTCAGAAACGATCCATTAATGTAATCAAATGTTTTCAAAATAAAATGTTTTTTATTAAAGATACGATATATTTTTTTCATCCACAATCATAAGCACACATTTTTTTATATTCTCCGCTAACATAACCGTTTGTGTATACAAATATAACCTGTGGTAATATAATATTATTATGAGTATCGATTTAATATCTCAATGAGGACAGCGGTTAACGCAGATGGTTTAATAATTATAATGAATAAACGTTTGTGACCTGTGCCCGCTCGGGAGTGGCACGCTTGATAAAGGGCAAAGAAATTTTCACATATAAATTGACTTGTGTAACTAGTGATACTCTTCGTAATGTAATACCATATTACGCAACCTCTATTATATGATTACGTGCTGATGAGCTTATGTTTAATTACTTTTGTTTAATGTTATAACGTATTATTTATTTAGACTCATAATAAATTATGCCTTGTTGAGCTTCTTCACATTTTTTTCATCTTAATGGAAAATTTAAAAAAGTAGTTATTGCTATCGGATTACTCATCTGTTGAAAATATTTTTAATCAAAGGAAATTTATCAAAAATATTATTGTAGAAATTGCATAAAACTGAATAAGTACAACTGGATTTTTTAGGAAAACATGACTAGTTAAAAAAATATATAAAAAGAATAAAAATGTTTCTCGCCCCTGCATAGTAGTTCGGTAGCGGCGTGCTCAAGTGAGGCAGGAAGTTTTCACATAAACTACTGTCTTAATTGTGTAACCAGTGCATCCTAATAGTGATGTTCACTGCGGTGCACTCCTTGTCATTCTGTGAACAGATTGCTTTGCTTTATGGCATTAAAATCATGCCAATTCATTAACGATCCCATAACACAGTTGGTGTTTATTCTGCATACAAATTAAGGAGTCCAAATTAAGGATCGATTTCTAATCAGATATTTATATGACAAGGAAATGTTTGTCGTGAACCGTACTTTTAGTAATGTCTAAATTGTGTGGGTTTTATTGATAAAATGATTACTTACAGCACTTAATAGCAAAATTATAAATCAGCAAGCAGTCTCTAGTTAATCAAACATAACTAGATCTTTTAAATACTGATTTGATTTGCTTATGGACATTGTTCTTTTTTACCTAAAAAAATAACCTCGTAATTTATTATAAGTACCTGCCTCTATATCTTATGTATCTACGTGTACATATCTATGTCAATAAAAAATAGAAAAAATAGAACCGAACCAACATCCAACCAAATGTTAGCGACCTCAGACCAGAGATTCATACAAGCCAGTTGATTGTGTAACGCGTCCTAATGGTGATGGTCTAACAACTGTTATTGGCTTGTTCGAAGTGGATGTATGGTTATGGTTCAGCTTTGGCAGCTAGTGCTTGTCTAAATGGACTTGAGGAAGGGTGCAATAAAGATTTTTGAAGTGTAACTTCCTTAGCCGCGTTGGGTGTAAAAATTCAAGATCGTGACATAACGTAATGCTTTTAAAATTATTTGCGTATGTAACTAAATAGTAGTGACATCTATTGAATGGACGTCAAGCCTTCTTAGTGATGCAGATGTATTTTCCAATATTAATCACGAGTGGCAAGGTTTTCAATAGTAGGTATACCTATCTTATAGTTTTGTATTTTCTCATAGATGGTAGTTATACGTTTTGTGTAGTTTAGTTAAAAATAATAGAACTATACTTATTTACTAATTTTACAAAAAAGTTTATTTATATACGAGTGAACTTAGACAGTTCGGTCTTTCTCTACGCAGGTAAACTATTCCACTCAAAACATTCATTCATTTCATTCATCATTCGTTTCATTTATTTCACTCTTTTGCGGTACGCAAACTTATTTCTCCACTACTATAAAAAAAGCTCAGTGTATATCATTTTATTATTATTTGCATATAAAACGAAGTAGTTACGCAAATAGGCTCGTAATGACAACGCGCCGACAGTTGTGAGTCGGACGGCTCGGCGCTAAGTTCACGTCACTTCGCCGGGTTAATGGTTGTTATTTGGTGAAATGGGCTCCCGTCGAACGTCGCATACATTTCTGTTTGTTATCTTAACTTAATGTTTGTCTTTCTGCATTTTCAAACAATAACCGTAAGTTAAGTTATTTGAAAATTTTGTTATTTTACAAGTACAGCTAGTGAGTTATTTTAGAGTTACGAGTATAAATGAATTATTAAGCTTTATATGAAGACATTTCTTAATTTTGCTAAACATTAAAAAAAACACAATGGAATTTTTAATTAGAAACATTATCGGTAAATAAGATCATTATTTTCAATAAAAAAAAGTTTTGTTCGTATGTATTATTTTCTTTATCCCCAACGATATTTTACTCATGATTTAAATTAGTGTAAGTTTACATTTTACAAATATGAACAAAATTAATCCCCACAGTATGTAACTTTTTAATCGACAACTTTGGATAGACGGTAGCGAATTCATCTAGTTAACACTGCAACGATGACAAAAGACAAAGAATTCAAATTACACATGATTTATTACCCATTCAAATTACTTTCTAAACCATTTTCCTGTTAAACCGCTTTCATTAATTTGTCACCGTTCCCTCACATACCCTAGCTTAATGTAGCCCTAGATAACTCTACATTTCCCACGATCCGAGATGTAGAGTCGACTTGACAAGGTAAATGGCATACTATATTATCTCTTTCAAGGCACCCGGAGCAATCCTTTGGTTCGCGAACTGATTCACTACTCGCGGGACATCAAAGCACTCATCACTCAACTGGAGGTAATGAAGACGTAAGTGATGACAGTATTGTAATTAGCTGGCTTTATTGAGCTTTTGATGGTTGTGATTGGTGCTACAATGCTGCATAGAGTAGACTAGCTTTTAGACTTGCATGGAATGATTCGTACAGTATAAATTGCAAAGTCTGTGAGATTTTTTTAATCGAATCAAATTCAAAACGATTCTGTTTAGTGAAAGAAAAAAAGAAGAGAAGGATAATTGATTTCGCATTAAAACAACCTGTGACTGATATCCATATAAAACAAATATAGGACAAAAGAAGTATAAAGAAGGTACAGTCGTGTTCTTGGGTGAAAAAGGACCGTCCTCAACATAAGTTTGCGGAGAACTGCGCTGGTTTGGTTTTCAGTGCGTCATAGTGACAAGCGACTATCACTGTAATATGAGGTTGCATTGATATTGACAAATCGCTAGTAGCGTGTAACGCCTAGAGCGGGGCGACTATTTCGTGGTCCAATCATAAGGACTGATATGCACGTCATTAAGTTCGACAGTAGTAGCAATTTTAGTTTTACGGCTACGACTTACCATCTCGGATATAGGATATTGATCGACTGTTGTCCACCTCTTACACTTTACAGAAATAGAGACAATTTAAAATTAATATTACTTACTCTTCTTTAAGTAACACAAACTAACTCTTCTTGCAGCATAGTTATTAAAAACCTAAGATCTTCTTGACTTAAGTAACTTCAGTAACAATCTAAACACTTGATAAGCATAGAATACATTTTCCTCAATACAACACAATTATCATTGTGAAATTTGCATTAGTTTTAGCGTTAAATATTACTATAAATCTAATCTTATCTGCATTCAACAAAGCACGTTGGATCTCCCATCTTCGCGACTTACACCGGCACGACGCTTGCATATTAAACTGACGTAAACAGAGCCACATCTAGTCGCATTTTCTTGATACAACGATGCTCTTTGAGCGCGCAATTGATAAACTTTATTGTAGACACGTCGCCCCATACGATATTACAGTAACATTTAAATGTTACATGTCTTATCTGTTCGACAACTAATCTTTGACTCGTATAATTAATCGTTGTTTGGTGTGCACTTCCGTGGTTGGGACTGGTTGGGCTCGGATCAGCTGGGAGAATAGGGCGGGTGACAAAAGAGGAATTAATAGCACGTATACTTAAGATGCTCTTACTCAACTAAAATTTGCTCTACTCCTGTCAAATATTACTCAACTATGACGTCACTCCCCTATCAAGCAATTCACGAAAACAGTCAACATGTATGTTTTTCGACAACAATATTGAGCTATAGTGATTGATTAAGTCGTGTTGCCCAACAATTATTGCTCCCGTGTAAGCGCGCCATTAGACGTACTTAATATTGTCAGCGATTTTCCTTGTGCCTTGAGCTTATATTGGGTTTATTATGCCTACCGTAATTATAACCCTTAATTGGTCTTTAGTTTTCTCTTAAATTTATTTTACGAGTCAACGTAGGTATTGATGGCCAATAGGTTAGAGGTTTTTTCATAAATCTTACAGAAAATTTCATTGGTTCGAAACCAATTTTCAACTAACATTCCTAGGGTCTATTCGTCCAACTTCCTTCCACTCAACACTGCATCAATTCATTCTCAGTCTATCAATACAGCTACAAACGCTTACCTTTCCCTGCACAATTAAAACATACATTCTATCCGAACAACCCTATTCTGTACCAAACGATAGTGCCGCCGATAAAATAAATATCTCGCAGCAAGACCAAAATTAGTAACACACCATTGTATGTGCACCGAATAAATCTTGCCCGATAAGTCACACCGCTAGGTGGCGCCACAATCGCGATAGGCTGGTTTAGCTGCGTTCTATCTGATGCCCCGATGCGCCCATGGTTCGTTTTAAATTTAACGTTGGAGTTAAATAAGGTTGAATCTAAATTCCCGATTACGTACTGATGTTATAAATTGGTTTTTGTTTTGTTTGAATGTTTTGAGCTTTTGTTTAATGGACTACATATTTGCATTATTTCATTTACCTATAGTCGTCCGTATGGAACTTGGCAAGATTCTGAAAGAGACAGTTAGATGCGCAGAACAAAAAGCAGAGCAAAACGACTTCTGCGCATCTAATGTCTCGTTCAGACTTGCCATGTTCTGTGTAGATTACTATAGCCTAGTTGGTTAGCGACTCTGCTTGCGAAGCTAAAGGTACCCAGTTCGATTCCGGACCCGATCGCTTGATGCATAAACATAAAGGTCTATTTATGTGACAGATACCTTTTTTCTCGGGTCATGGTGTGTTATTTGGGTAACATATTATGGACTGCAATTTTTAGTCAATACATCAATGGAGAACGCACACGAATACTATGTTTAAAGCGTATTAAAGCTTTACAAAATATTATATTATTTTTGCCAACGATGCACCCGTGTAATATTATTATGATGAGATGCAATTTTCATTTAGAGGATTCTGAGGAACCGCGACACAATTGCGTTTGTTTTACGATGATTATTTGCCATTGTCGGCCCCACTGTCGTTTGTTATGCATTGTTGCGGCGTGCAATCATTGCATATTGACATACTGCAATCGACGATTGCAAGATTTATTTAATATTATTTGTTGCAGATGATTTTGTGGCATCATCCCTAATCTATAATCCATTAGGATATAGATTACTATAATCTAAAATCCTAATGGAAAATCCGTGTTAAAAATACACAAGAGGTGTACAAATACGATGATTATTTTAAAGATAAGACTGCTTATGTGCTTATATCTAAGCTTCGTGTACTCCAACCTATAGATTTGATTAGTAGTACTTAGTTTCAAATTTATGGCCCGAATCAAGAGCTATGTGGGTACTCGTTCGTCACAATTGCCGCTAAATGAGCCGCGCTAGATAATTGGAGATCCTTCATTAACTTGATACGTTGGTTCATGGTGAGCTCATTGGTATATTGTATACTATTATATACAGTATACAGTGACTATAGATCGAATATCATAAAATAAATATATGAAAACAACTGTTACATTTGTCCGCCGGTTTTTGCTAGTAAAATGTTGACTCATTTAAAATAAAAGGTTTTTTTTTGTACCCATAAGAGCATGCGAAAAAGAATACGGGCCACCTGATAGTACATAGTCAGCGTCACCTATCTATTATATTTTTGAACGTAATTTATCCTCCTGTCAATATCATGTTTAATGTTTAATCGTTTAAGTAATGATAATCTAGTTTACAAAGCGTATTCGTGCATGACAAGATCAATAAACATGTGGTCATCTACGATCTGTCAAAAATGTACCGTAAAACATTTCCTCATCTTTTAGCTTTCAAGCCAGTTTACAAATCCACAGTTTAGAATATAAAGCAGTATCGGATCGCGCGGCATTACTATCCTCGTTAAGGCGGACAGGCGCACCAGGCGTGCGAATTGGACGGAAGCGCCAATTTAGCGGCCCACGCGCTTCGTAGCGAATTCCACTAGAGTCAACTCATTAGCTCCACTTTCTTATGTCACCGCTAGTGATTAAATTTTATAAGGGGCACATTATGCGTTCGTGAACGAAAAAGTCGTGAGGAAACTTGCTTGTGAGTTCTCCATAATTTCCTTAAGGGTGTGTGAAGTCGAATAAATATAAATATTGTTATGTATCTTTTTTCAACCACTTTTCATAAAAAGGCATTAAAAATCTAAAGTTCGTTATGAAACTTAAAAATCTTTGCGTCGGTAATCAAACTGTCTATATTACTAAAAGGTGCGCAGTATTATAGACGGCAGTGGGTAAGCAGACCTTTAAACTAAGTGCTTAGCATCTAAGTTCATCGAGCATATAACCAATAGAGCGGTAATCTTATTATGTTTTCTTCGAAAACAAATTACGCTAAAACACTACGCCAGTTGCTGCGCTCTGATTGGCCAACACACAGCTGTAATTTATCAGTGACAAAACACTGATTTGTTTCGGAATTTTTCAAGTTAATTATTACTCTATTTGGTTATATGCTCGATGGCCAAATTACGTTAACTAGTACAACTAGTATCATCGAGTAACAACAGTATGCAATCACTTCTATCCACGACTCGAGCTAAACTGTTTCAATTGACCCCTTTCTTCCCTGTAGGTTTCCTCTGATTAAAATTTGAATGCCATGCAGACCTTGTATTGGCTGCTAATAATAATATAATAGTAGCCATTATTTAGTCCTGGCTAAATGATGTTCCGTTCCATAGAAAAAAGGAACCCGCTAATTCTCGTGTTAACTAAACTGTTAGTGGGGCTAAACAGTCGACCCCAAAATTGACGTTATCTTTAGCAGGGTATACTCATAGGCAAGGAACTTGGCAAGATTCTGAAAGAGACAGTTAGACGCGCAGAACCAAAAACAGAGCAAAACTACTTCTGTGCTTCTAATGTCTCTTTCTAGGTCTTGCTAAGTTCCTTGCACATAACTGTAATTACAGTTATAACGTAAATGTGGCAGCAACATTATGAATTACCTGTCACCCGTGAAGCTTGCCTTGCCGTCTACCATTTTGAACATGGAATCCTTGTATCCCCAGCCATACCATTTGAGGAGCTCTTGTCTGAAACGAATGGAGAAAATATACAACATGAATACGTCAGTGTTCCGCAAACTTTTTTTTTAATTTTAGCGAAGTAAAAAGGTTGCAATTAATTCCTTATATCTGTAGCGATTGGTATACTGGCTGGTTTTTGTACAATATATTTTGAATTTTGAAATGATGTCAAGTAGATGTATTTTATTTTAGTTAAATACGATTTTTTCAGTTCCTTCATATTCTTTGATGTATATAGTTCGAATCTAGTTCGAATCTAGTCTATTATTTCTTCTAATTATATATTTTTAAACCTTCGATCCTAGGATTTGCGATTATTCTCCTACAGTGGTTCATATTTTCCCACATATCTTACGCTAGCTTTGATCATCTATTTCATTCCCTTAAAGGAGGAATTTCCGAAGGATATACATTTCTCAAGGAGCATACATACCAAATTTCAGCCTCCTGTGCCCAGTACTTAAGCCTACCAGGCTAAGCGTCGTCTGTCAATCAGTCACTCAGCCAGAACGGAAGATAAGTACCTACGACTATAAACAAAGATATCTTCTTCTTGTGATTAAAACTACGGTTTATGAAGACTGTATCAGGCTTAAAAATTAATATTTCCTTCAAATGCGATAAAAAATCCTACCAACTAAATACTAAAATAAACACTGACTATCTTATCAAGTGCATCGCTGATTTTAACGTCTCATTTTAACATTCGTCAACATAGTTTTTTTGGGTTACAGCCAACAAACGGGTGGATACCCTGATAACAGGTGGTTACACCCGTTGTTACACACTTACACAGTCTTAAATAATAATGAAATCTATACTAATATTATAAAGCTGAAGAGTTTGTTTGTTTGATTGAACGCGCTAATCTCAGGAACTACTGGTCC
>DWKA01001732.1:0-11819 GCA_018249155.1 Panoquina ocola ocola | reverse complement strand
CCGAGTAATTAAAGCGAGAAATGTTACTCAATCAACCGCAATCCACAGCATCAGGAAGCGTCGCGAGGCAAATTCGTGCTATTAGAGCGAAATGCAAGTTTAATGAGAGGCTATTTCGGATGGAGGAGCGCGCACAATGCGCGTGACGTCACCGGCGCGCCCGTGTGCGTGCGCGCGCCTGTGTGCGTGTAAACATTAGCGCATTCGAGGCGAGAGTTTAATTGGACGCGAATTAGCGCCCATTGTCCCCTCCCCCTGCCCCCGCGCGCCCCTCTCGCCCCCGCGGGAACAACTTTATACTGGGATTGAATTAATTGTGCTCTCGAGAACTTCATAATGCTGCGGCCGTCGCTGCAACATTCTGAGCGAGGCTGCATCTTGACTCTACTAGTTGCTACCTGGTTCAAATGTGCTGTTCATCTGATTTCATAAAATATACCTGCTATAGGTAGAATTATTTCACGATTGTTTCGAATACTCGAGTTCGCGATAACTACTTAATATCAAAATGAATGTCGGTCCCTAACTTATTCATTTTAGATTTGAAGGTTAATAAGCTTACTTTAACAAGTTTGCAGTTTCAGTGGCCAACATGACGACAAAGGGATAACTCAGAGTATATCGTGGTCCATGACTTGTGCCATTTCATTGTTGAAAAGTAACATCTCATTTAGAAACTATAATTTCAAAGTGATCCATATTTAGCGCTAGCCTAACATTCATCCCGTGGCCGTAATAGGTCCATTGAGAGCGCGCAGGCATCGCTAATGCTGATTAGCATGTCGCGAGGAGCAATCCGAGCGCATTGTCGCCGCGCACAATGACGCTAATTTTAATTACAGCGGAGCGCCGTCGTCCGGCAGCACAGGTGCGGTAATGGCGGTCGTGGCCGTAATAGAGGTCGTGGCGGTAATAGGGGTCGCCCCGCCCACTGCGCCGGTGACGGTCGACATCGGTGGTAGCGGGTTTGTGGCCACTGAGCGCCGCTAATGTCATAGTACAAACAATTTAGGTAGGCATAGGTACTTGAACCCCGAGTGACCGATAATAGCCTAAATATTATGTAGAGTGGCTGCTTACAGTTTATTCAATCGTCAATAATGCAGGCAATAGATGGAGGATTTTTTTGCCATATTGCAATGTTATTGTATAACGTCTAGAAAAGCCATAAGGTACGAGGCTCCTGCTAACACCCCCCCCCCCTGCTAAGACTCTATCTGAGATGCATAATGAGCACTTCTTGCTTCACCTGTCTGGTGTATAATATCAATTTGAAATCAGCTCAAAAGAAGTATTTTTGTGTAATTTATTTTTAAGTTTAGACTTTACACTTGTGTGCCTGCCTGCGATGCCTGCCTGCCTGCCAGATAATGCTTTTAGCACTAAGTCCGGCATTTCTCCTACTTTTGTATGATACAAAAGAGTCTAAATGAAATAAAATAACAAATACTTAAAGTTGCAAATTAAACGTTATCAATTTTGTGGGAAAGGAATGTTATTATGATTCGCTCTCTTCATCTTAAACTTTACATCTTTAGTTCCATTTGTAAGTCACATCAGCACTTTAAAGTTTATTGACTGCACGTATTTTAAATCAGTGCATCAAATGTGCAGCTCGTGTCAATACCAATCCAATGGGCCGTCGCCCCACGTATTTGTTGCTCACATTCGCGAGGGGCGACTTAATACGGCTTCTCTTCTGACAGTGCATCTCACAGAGACCAATCTCATGACCCTTACGTCATTATAATAGAGTTAAAAATTAATTGATTTCAGAGTTGTCGTCAGTCGCAAACACTATTGTTAACAACTTTATAATCGTGTAATCGTTCTGCTGAATGTCGACTGCTGTCAGACGGCCGCTTTGTGATGTCTGTCGCAGGGACGGCAGCGGGTGATTGTTTACGTTGCATACATTAGTCAAAGCTTTTTATGAGCCCAGCAGTCGGCTTGTCAACGCGATGACACTGATCCACGACCGCGTCAGAGCTAACTGAGCATTCAGCTAGGTAGGTGAAGGAACGTGAGACCAACTATCATTGCTCTACGTGCAATTAAATAGATACCTATATTAAACTTAATGAAAATAGAAATAAAAAGTGTATTCAGGTCAAACTTATCCCCGTGATCGGAAAACCGACGTTCAAACCGTTACTAAATTGATTACGTACCTACCTACTAATAAATTGGTGACTTGTATCAAAACAAGTAGGTACAACCGCAGGTAAGAGTGCATCTGTGATGAAGGGAATTATAATAATTGCGTCGTACAGCAGCCTAATTCATCGTAGTGTTGCTACAATTAAATTAATTGCAATTAATTGAGTTAAAATTAGTCCATTAGCGCAAGGTAGTGCGCGGCGCGGGGGGCGCAGGGGGCGCGGGGCGGGGTAATGGCTCGGTTATGACGTAATTGCCTCTAGTCGCAATTGGCGACGATTCCCCACACAATGGGCAATTAGGCCCCGCGCCACTGTGTCGCAATTCCACCAAGAGAATAGTTTAAGGAAGTAAGATGCAACTCGCCGTTGTTGAGTGAAAAACTTCAGGCCATATTTTATTTTATGAATGCAAATTTTTACCATTTTTAACGTTCTGTTTCAAGTTTCTCTCGCCACCTTGTAGAAAACTTGGATTTGCAGAAATTAAATAATGGTGGTACCAGACTGTTTTAGGTTAAGTACATAATATTATTTACAAGGAGGGCGGTGGCAAATTTTTGAAATATTATAGATGAAAATTATCTAATCAGCAATAGCTCGCTTTGGCAGCTGAGGACGCTCCATGAACTAAACCACTTGGATTACAGTTGACGCCGTCATTTTGATATTAATCTACCTACTGCTCCATTTTCACGGTTACTAACAATCTCAGTATGAAATATCCAATAATTTGCGATCCTAAATATTGTTCATAAAGTTTTCAAAGACGGAAAATCATGTTACACGTGAACAGCTGCGACTATGCCTATATCTCTCTCAGTTTGAAAGTTCCAGAGACCCAGTTCAAAAGCATCAAAAGCATTAGAGGTGTTACACTTGGATAGCTCTAACTGGATTGTGATAGGTTCGAAGCTGGTATACGTGCAGGGGTCGAGAACTTAGTAAGAGTGATTCAGGCGTGGCTGACTTAACTGTATCTTTACAATTCATAGCTATCTCACTGCTGGGCTCGAGTCATAATAGATTGAAAAACTACACAATCTTTAGCCTAGTTCATAGTGACCCTATCAGCGAAGTTAGAAATCCTGGGTTCGATTCCCAACTGAGACAGAAAATGTTATTAGCCTGACACTCAGTAACGGAGGAGCTTTAATATCCAGAATACTTAACAAGTGTCAATGGCAGGCTCTTGGTATACATGGTTCCTGAGGAGCTGGTATATATGCAAGGGAAGTAAAACTTGGATAGCGTGATTGAGGTGTGTGGTGACGTCACAGTGTGGTGTGTGAGGATGGTGTGTGGTGTTACCTGCACGCGCGCCTCGCTGAGGTCGAGGCGCATGGCGAGCTCCTCGCGCGTGAACACGTCGGGGTACTGCGTCTTGTCGAAGGCGCGCTCCAGCTCGTGCAGCTGGTACGTGGTGAAGGTCGTGCGGCTGCGGCGCACCTGCTTGCACCCCAAGCGATACACCACATTAACACCAGGTCCACCATACACTTTTATAATACTAGTTGCCCACCCTCACTTCGCTTCGAGAAGGATATTATAGTATATGCTGCCCCTCTCCTATTCAATCTTATCTCAATCTTACTCTCATTATTGAGGATTGTAACTTTGAGACAAAACTTATTCGATAGCTCGAATCCTTTTAAGGCAATGAGATTGACTACGAAGTTTTACACCGAACCGCAGTACGGAGTATGCTTTAGGCCTCCTCAGTGATAAAGAGACCGATGACCCAATGGGAAATTATTGAATGGAAACCATTTAAGAGCAGGACGATGCGCGTATTATAGCAAATTACCTTGCGCGGGCGGCCGGCGTCCAGCGGCTCCAGGTGCTCGCCGTGCTCGGGCTCGTGCTCGTGCTCGGGCTCGGGCTCGGGCTCCGGCTCGAGCTCCGGCTCGTGCTCCGGCTCTAGCTCCGAGTCTGAATGCGCCGTCTCACTCTTTAGTTCCACGCGTTCTGAAACAAACGAACTCACGTTACTTTCGATGGAGAGATTCGACATACAAGAAAGAGGACGTGACATCTTCAGAATCAAACATACTCTTTGATGGAAGTCACGGCGAGTGGCAAAATTTAAAAAAAAACGATCAAATTGAAACCGAACGGATTCATTATTGAAGTAAATCGAAATTAAACTAATGCCAGCGATGAGCGAAATACACTGCAAAGCGCGATATCCACTCTGCTAGGATATTATCATAATTTATTGAACTTTAATTGATTTTGATTCAAAATATTCAATAGAAAGTACTCGTAGATGGGGAAAACTTGAACGAAATATACTGCATCTTACGAAATATTTCGATCTAAAAGTGATTGTGTTTTCCAAACAAGTTTTCGGAGTAGTTCCATAGGTAAAGACAGCGCTCGAGGCAGCCATGAGATTTCGATGAACATGACGTCACAGCTACCGGCGAGAACGCGGGACCGTTTCCCACTGACGTCACATCGATCTTTTAATCCGGCGGACGCACTGGCCCCGATGCTCTTTAAACTCGCTAATTATATCGTTTGCGTACATGGATTTTCAACCTACATGCATGTAGCATAAGGTTTAATTTGGCATAATCGCGAACGGGGGGAGACCGGGGTCGCCTGCGCCGGTACGCAAACAAAAACTTTTTGTAAAGCACTTAACGTCACTCGACGTTACTCGCACTATTTATTTATAGTAATTCTATTTTTGTTCGGCTTTGTTGCGATTGTAGCGGAGAGCACAATGCAATGGATTACTAAACGCTTATTACATGAGCAGGGACCGGAGGGCGCTCCCGCTATATTAATAACTTGTAATACAATTACGAGGCAGCGGACGATCTGCCGTAACACCGTGGTAGTCAGTAGCAAATGATTTTGTTATGCAACCTCATGAATTATACAAACATCCGAGAGTAATAAGCCCATTATTAATAAAATGAATTATACTTTATTCATTTCTTGATGTAGGTAGCTGTGTGTTAGTGTTTTAACGGTAGAAGGGAAAATTTTTGACGCACAGACATTTAAATAAGACCCATAGCTCCTTCGGTACTTATACCAGTGTTTGTAAATTGGAAAGTCAGACCATTTGATAGTTGACAAAGATGCTGTCACGAGAGCGATGGTAACAGCATGTCTTATCAATTGTACCGGAAAGAAAATTGTCCAAAATTGTCCTCTGACCACATCAAGTACCTAGGTATCACGTGCTCTCCGTCTCGGTCATTCTCTCTTTAATTCTTTCATCCACGCGATGCAATCCCCCTCGTCCATAACTTTTGGTCTAAGAAACGTCTGGACACTCTTGTCTTTAACTAGTTTCTCTCTCTCGCTATCCGAATAATTATCAGAGCATTAAACACGATATTTAAAAAAGTCGCATCGTCTACAAAGCGCAGCACCTCACTTGTATTCACCTTATTTTTCTGAATACACAGCAATCACACGATTGAAATATTAAAGTATTCCTCCCTATATTATAATGCTTGAACATCAGCGTGTATGTGTGTGTAATCCGGTCAAATTGCCACTTGAAGTGACGCGGGAGCGAGCGCCGGCGGGACGTTATGGCCACGCAGCAAGGTTCAGTGTGGCGTGTCCCGGCGCGGCGTGGAGAGTTGTGAACGTTTTTAAGCGGCTTTCAGATGACGTAAGTATCTCGTTACGTTAAAGTTTGCGCGACTGTTAGATAATGTTCTGTACGAGTCGATACCTCGTACACTGTAGGTACCTGCCTGCAAGACGCTACATGTTCAGTACAAAGTACCTACCGGCGCTATTTAATGTGCCGGTAAGAAATAAGTGTGTTCGTTATCGTCTTCATAACTATCATTATGAGTCTTTTATTCGAAGAAGCAAAGCTTTTATGAGGCTTGTACCTAATTAGGAATACTTAGGTATGTCATGGAATCGTATTGGCATCTATGCCATTACATATTTATTTAGCGAAGCAAGTTTCAATCTCAGTTTTGAGATGTTTTTGTAAAAATTACATTTGTTTATACAAATGTTTGAAAATAGTAAGTTTTGAACATAATTATGTGTCTCCAATAATCAACAGTGGACAGAGTTTCAAAATGTTCGGAACTTCAGACTGTGTATCAGTATGTCTGGACAATCTGAGAAATTAAATTATAATAATTATGCCGCTGTGTTACCCGGTGCCGCGTTCATATTATTTGAGCATTCTCTACCAATATAGTTTTTGCAACAAATCTAATGTTAAACTTAATAAATTATCATGCTATTTACCTTGGAATTCATATACTCAAGTGTCATAGCCTCATTTTTTGAAGCCAGTCAAAAACTATGAAGTTTTTATGTAAAGACAATTTACTGCACACACACACATAAGTAAATTTGAAATTGCGACAAAAGCACATTGAAGTTCATCTTTTTGTTAACTGACTTCTATTACGAAGAAATTTAGGAAGTGTCATCGAAACTACATCAATTGGTAAAACTGCAATTAGGTGGGTGCTTGGAGCAAGAGGACTTCGTTGTAACTCAGCGCAGGACTAACTAACTAGGTAAAGAATGTCAGGCAAGTTAAAAAAAATTTGTAATAGAAGTTTCCCTAAACGAAGTCTTGTGCCCGCAAGGGGGGGGGGGTGATGACCGGACGCTGGGTGTTGTCTTCCTCTGTTTACTCTCTACAACAAGCTACGACGAGAGCGGAGTGAGAGATTGAGAGGACCTCTTGTTGAACTACATCAAGTGAGGGACTGTGAGACTGTGTTGCACCCGAGATGACAACTGCTGCCAGTTATGGTGAACGCTCGCTGCGGTAATAATAAGTGATTTAAACATTTTGCACTATGGTCTGCCGAGGATTTTTCGGTTCATTTATTGCCTATCATAATATGTTATCTAACATACATAGTAAAATATAAAATAATGTTCACTCGTCCATTATCTTAGTTATGATGATAGGATTAAGTGACTTATAATGAGCACTTAATCACTATAATATACGGTCCTCACTCCATTTTAAAATCAATCGCTAAGTGTTTCCATACCTATATCAGCTACAGATTACAAAATATGAAGAAGCAAATCTACTTTTTAAATAAATAAATGTATTTTAACGAAACATTATCCTTAACGTGTAACTAAGTATAATGATCGTCTTTAGCAGCTTTATCAGTTTGCATTGTGTTGTTCACGGTACGCACCGAAATGACTTTAGCAGTTTCCTAGAAACATCCATGAAGTTACTTAGTAAAGACTTTAAGATAAGATCATTACGATTTAAAGACAATTAATATTTTACAAAATGATATTAATGATACAAAGCACTCTACCGGGTGTCGCTCTACAGTCTCAATACATCGCGGGGTGGTGTCGAGCCGTACCACGTTTTAAACCGATAAGAAATGACAAAACTGAAAAAAACAGAGATTTATCAAAGTCATTGACTTTCCTGTTCTTCGTTTGCTAGAAGTATCCGTATATTATGCATAATAATTACAATTATGCTGTCGCGAACCTATAAACTATTCATATTGTAGAACCAACGTTAAAACAATCAAAATCGCTTCGCACTGAGTCGTTACTACAGACCGCGATCATAAATAGATCATTTTGTAAGTAAAATGCTATGTGCTTACTGTGGAACCAAACACTGCTCGACAATGCGGCCGCCATACTTACGAGTACTTAGAAGCTATCACTGAATGTTATTAGGTATTATACACTGAAGGCTGCCACACACCAAGATTGTTTGTTCCGTTTACATGTCTAAAGAGATACAGATTTTGAGTATGAGGTGTTTTATAATAATGTGTGTAGAGTCACATCTCGTAACCTGAATTACAACTACATCCACTTAACCTGCAAAGTTGAAATGTCATAAAATACTGCAGTTCTACTGGCAGAGCCAACGAATTATTATTTCAATTGTCTGCCGGTGAACAAAGTAATGACGACATCATTGTAGAATAAAGGCAGGTCTATAACTCCTCCGGTAACTTATTTTGAAGATAATCTATTACCTATTTAGGTGTTTCTTGGTTCTACCTGAACTCTGTACAAGTAGGTATTTTCGGGTTCTGCATGAACACTGTACAAATATTATTCGAATAGGTAGATTAAATGATCGCGGCTAGATTCAGTGTCGTGTAGAGTGTGCAGCGCGCTGCGGCCGGCGCGCATTGATGTCTTTTGCAGGCGCCGCGCCCTGCCGGCCTCCGAGATAATCTAATTATGTATGTAATTAACAAGAGTATAAATAACAAGAGATTAAATGGTTCTCGTCACTATATAACTTTTGTTAACAACAAGCACTTTTTAAAGTTAATAGGTTCTAACTTTATTATTTAGTTTGACGTGCGTAACCTACCTACATGTTTTAATTGTAGTAAAATAGTATAATATGTAGGTATCATATTATTTTCATATTGTAGCATAAATATTTAATATCTACGCCGTGTTTGTGCAACAATTTAGTTATAGGCGGCAGCCGTCGTGCAGCGAAATAAAATGCTTTAGTAAGATTTATTTCTATAATACCAATATCTCTACATTATTTTCAGACAAAACAATGACACAATAATATAACATCATAATATTGTTAACCTGCTAATGGTTACTGCAGAACATGATTTTTCCCTCGTAACCGAGGCAACAACAAACATGAAATTCTTATTATTAAACTAGCGGCCCGCAAAAATAAAATTAGGTATCCTACATACCTACTTCATTGTATAAAGTTTAGGTATTTTTAGTTCCACGTGTTTTCCCTGTTTTGTAACTTTTGTATAACAAAACTAAAACTGTATAAAATATGTGGAGGAAGTTATATTCTCGAATCCACATTAGTATCAATCACTAATTGACTGTGAACGGCGTTTGGAAAACTAAAATTTCGTATTTTCTTTCTTTACTTTTCCAAAAGTAATGAATATTTGGTGGCGATTAAAATAAAAAAATAAGTATATATACAAACTTTATCTGCGTTTCCGAGGGGAACTATAATTCGCGATAAAAAGTAGGTACCTACCTACCCAGTGTTGTGCCCAGTAGGTATTTAAAAATATGATTACTACCTACTGAGTTTCATCGTAATCAAACTGATCGTTTTTGTATGATGCTTAAACATACGGATAGACAGACATATCTACAATATTTTATTAATCAAATTTTTGGGTTTAGTAAATGCATAGAATTTACACTTCTAGGTATACTTATTATACTTATGTAGAGACGACGATGTGTCGAGAGCAAGTGATTTTAAACAATTTAGCCCTGAAAATATAACCAAACGTGCGTCATTGAACTTCTGAACTTATGAGTGTCGATGGTGCACTTCATTCATAATAATCATTATTATAACAATTATTGCAACAACAATGACGCTGGCGATACGAAGCTTGGGCCAGCCAGATTTAGCTATTAGCTATTATTATTGCTGATTGTGTGTGTGTGTGTGCGTGTGTGTGCGTGCGTGTGTGTGTGCGTGTTACCGGCGGGCGCGGGCGGCGGGCGGCGGCCGAGGATGCTGTCGATGGTGTAGGCGGCGGCGCGGCGGCCCGACATCGCGCCCGCCTCGCTCCACATGCGACACCCGCGACACTCGCGACACGCGACACACACTCTAGCGGCTCTACCACACTGCTGCGTCCGAGCGAGTCACTTCACTGAATGTTATTCAAGTTGCACGGCAGATACGTCGCACCAACCGATGACGAACCGTTCAAGTTATGCTAGTTAGAAACTTTTTTGTAATAGTCATAAACTTTTATTGTATAATTTATAAACAAATGCGGTACAGTGCAGTATTAATCACAATTAATCAACTTCAATTACATAAATAAATCGCAACTTAATTCGCATGTAATTAATCTAGTCCAACTTTAGTTCCGCCACATTAACTAATACGTCACGTGTAGTGAAAGCTCAATCGCGAGCTTTTGCGCTCCGCGACTTTACCAGACTGAACGAAGTTGCCGGAGGTCCCGCGCGGCGCGGCCCGCCTCGCGCGGCACAGCCTGCCTCCCTCGCGCCCTCTCTGTCACTCCTACAGGGTTCCACTACGTCCGTCTCGCTCACCCGCCACGCCCCTCGCCTGCGATTGGCGAGTTCACTCGTAGGGTCCGTAAAGTCGCTACTTGGTACAGTTTAGAGTATCGTGGCCGGCGCTACTGAGTGGTCGCGTTCTGCGGACACGGTATAAACATGCGACAGATCAATAGATGTTGATGTTATTAATTAATTTTATAACATTTTCAGAATTTCTAATTGACAGCTGTCGTAGTACTTAAGAATTAATTTATTATAATAGCAAATACTCACCTGTTGAAACTGATATGATATTTAGTTAAGTCACTGATAACTGAAATAGATTTAAAAAGTTCACTTACCTACACTTTTCTACTTTTTAACTAGACTTAAGAAAACCCTAATATAATAAAAGTAGAAAAAGAATGCAAAAAAATAACGCACATAAGTACCTAACTAGAAATTATTACCTACACTTTAAATGAATTTAAATAAAACGCCAAGCCTTTGATGTCAGGTATTCAAATCTAGACGTACTGGGCGGATGCCCTTCTGGGTACTTACAATACCAATGTTTAGGTATACTAGTAGGCGATATCTATAGCTGAGCCGCTGTAAGAATGTCGATTTAACACATTTTAAATTGACAATACTAGGAAAATGACTGAAACAGATCAATACACTATGAATAACAATATCATTTGAAAACCGTTTGGGAACAAGATTATTTAAATATTCTAGTATAGTGTGTAGTTAAATAAATTAAAAAAAAACTTCAAATTAAAGACACTGTTATAGAAAAAGATGGAGTATCCATGGTGGGCGTAAAATAAATTTGTAAACACTTTTACACGCTGTAATGAACTAAGTAACAGGCATAATTTATCAAAATAATCATTCAGATTCGCAATAAAAATTCTAATGTTTCAGAAATAAAAATCATAATCCAACAATTTTGTTTAAAAAGTCACTGAAACACGCATGTTCTAAAGAACAAAATCAGAGTTTATTGGAAAATTACTTGATTGTGAAATTTTAACATAAAGTTTCATTAGCTTACTAACCATACATTTAGTAACCATAAAATTACTAACCAAAAGCGAATCATTCGCAAAATATGAAAGTAAAGTTATATATCGCACGCGAGCTTATTGCTGAGAAGAGGGGGGAGCACAAATAATTTTGAGCTTTAATGACACTATATTAACACTATATGACGTCAGAAATCTCGGCAATGAACTATAGGTATATCGACAATTTTAAAAAATAAACTGTCAAATCGGCATTCTTAATGCAGCCGGAAGGAACTGTGACACTTGTCTGGAAAGTGTAAATATTCTTACTGTTTGTATTTATGTTCTGTTCCTTTTGCAGGTTTCATTAGGTACTTATATTATTATGAATAGGTACCTACATTGTGAGAGGAGATCCGAGCCTCGCAGTAGGTATGACAGATATGGGTTGTAATGATTATGATGATAAATAATGAAATACCTATGTAGTTCTGAAATACCTACCCTTGACAGAATAATAAGGATTAAAATGGTGTCAGTCCGTATCTTGTAGAGTCATCATCATCATTACAACTCATACCTATCTGTCCCACTGCTGGGCTCGGGTCTCCTCTCACAATGTGAGGGGTACAGGCCATAGTCCACCACGCTGGCCAAG